>MU823713.1:0-25185 GCA_027921425.1 Lentinula novae-zelandiae | reverse complement strand
TGGGTATATAGATGAATGAAAGTATCTATCCAGTACGAATTCGTTTAGTCGATCCTAGATCATTTTTAGCCCAGCCAATAAGACAGTTCGCGAATCCATATTCCATCCCTGTCAATTCTTTCAATGTCTCTTCATTGAGTCCAGACAAATCCTTCAGGTCAAATAAACCACGGGCCTTGAGAATATCGATGTATTGTGTATAATTACCATTACGTTTCCCTCGTTCTGCATCAGCATCAACTTTTGGCAGCCAGACATCGAGTTCTTCATTCTGCAAAGATGTTGCACTGACGGATTTGTAAGGACTGGCCATCGGAGAGGATGCAGGAGCAGATGAGCTGTTGGAGCGGTGTCGTTTAGATCCATGCGAATTGAAAGACTGCATCAGGCCATGCATAAATGGTGCGACTGTACCCATGACCATGACCATATCCTGCATTTTCGATGCTATATCGGATGTCCCAGAAGCATGATTAGGAATTTGGACTGGGGCAGGCGCCGAGGGCAGAGGAGCGCGCCGACTCTGACGTGCAATACCTTCTCCCATTTTGCTAATAATGTCAGCTGGTGGATGATTCTTGTCGATAATGGCCTTGTGCTTTGACTAGAGCAAGGATAAGTTAAACATTACCTAAATAAACTTAGTGAACGTACTATAAGCTCTACCCAGAGGTTCAAATCACCATCTGTGTAACGGTAATGATCACCGTTGTTCAGAACGTAGCATGGTGATTGACATGCAGTGCATTTGGTCTCTTTCCGGAGAGAAACCAACAGTGTTGCATCCGATGTGGACACCACTGATCCTTCAGAAGTAGATGCGGGAGTCTTGGTGACCTAAATACAGATCTAAGCTCTCGCAACGAACATTGATAGATTTACTCACCTTCGAAGTATTTTCCTTGGCCAAGGCAGAGTCTACTCCAGTCTTATCAAGTATAGTGATGGACCATACCTGTTTTACTTGACGTGCTGTTCGAGTATTGAGATATCCTTTGACATTTCGGATTAGACTGATCCAATCCGACTCATTTTCCAAGCGGATGTCATTTGGGCCTTCGCTAGCTTTCCCTTTGGGTCTATAGGAAGGTAGGTATGAGATATTCCGAAGAAGAGACATGCGCGTATCCATTGCCATAGCTAGCTCGGGGAGGAAAGTGTTGAAATTGGTGTGTGAGGTAATCCCAGAAAGGTTCCGTTTGGAATTACGATATGGAACCTCAAACGGTATGTCGAATTGCTCTACCGCTTTCATATGGGCGTTCCAAGGCTCTTCATCATCTGAGCAGAAAGATGTGTGAGTGGGAATTACATAGAATCACAAGAAAACAACGCACCATCGCTTCCAGAACTTGCATTATTTTCAGAGTCCGAGGTAATCTCAACCTGAGAAGTCTTCTTCACCTTAGACTTGCGCAAAGGCACAAGCAACACCCCTTCCTCATCCTCTTCTTCCATGTTATCTCGGTAATTCCTCTGAGCAATCATTTCATCATGTGGAATGTGCATCACACGAGAGAAGACTTCTTCGTCAACTGTGAGTCTGGAGGTTTGACGAGCAGACTGAGGATGGCCTGGAGTCCGAATTGTTCGAGATTTAGCCCCAGGCATGCTACCTTTATGACGAGTGAATGGAGCATGAAGTTCTGATGTTGGATGAGTATGTGCTGGAGTTGCCTGACTTTGGGATGGAGAAACTCCGGAAAAAGACATCAGCAGTCTAGCAGCAGCGGTATCATCGATCTCAGCACCTGAAGCACTGTGACATGCATTGTCATAAGCTGGTATGCCCCTGTGGTAAGGTTTTGGAGTGGGGCGAGGTGGTCGAAGGGGAGCATCGGGAGTTAGTGATTCATCACTGCTCAGTTGATCCTCTTCTATTTCCTGAGTCGGATTTTTGTTCTTGCGGCGTCCAGACTGCTTGTTTCTAGCATTATTCTTATTGCCCATCAAGACAGTGAAAAGAGAAACAGCAAGGAATGAGTCGCCTGATAGTTCAGGGTCATTTTCCGGCCATTTGTGAAATTCCTTAACTTCTACTACCTGGGTCACACCATTCAAGATACAACTTTGGGGCGTTCTGAGGATACCTTACGGCTTGTCAACGCACTAAAAATTACAGTAATTGGTGGAGAAATGAGCGAGATATCTGTGTTTTCATTTGGCACCATTTTATAGCTGAGATTTGTAAAATTTTGTATTCTTGAGAAAATAACTATGGGGCGTTCTGGAGGTATACTACAGCTCGTCGACGCACTAAATTTTACAGTAATCGGTGGAGAAACGAGCGAGATATCAATGTTTTCGTTTGGTATCATTTTGAAGCAAAAAAGTAAAGCGTGTGACCGAGGTGCCAACTTTTGTGAAAACAGCAATAAGAAGCTGCAAGAATCACTACTATACACCTACTTCCATTTACAGCTACGTTTATATTTTGAAGGGCTTCGATAACCACTGATTAACACAGCTAGCATCATCCCCAGATCATCCCCTGTCACCCGTGTCGTGGTCGGTCGCCTACTGCCAAGTAGGATTTATTACACTTCAAGCGAAGATTGGACGTTCCCACAGAAAGCTACAACTTGCAAAACGCTACGAGATAGTATTCAATAATTCAATGATTTTTAACATACAATTCGGAAGTGACTCCCCTGCCAATTGCTCAACATCACGACCTTCACACTTTTTTTTGAATCCTTCATTAACCGCAAGTAGGGCTAAGTGCTAAGGCGCGGGGAGCTGCGGCGACCAGCTAGTTGTAAAACTGGCTTATCACATCGGTAACGTCTCTTCCCAATTTGTTGCCAATGGCTTGGACAGAAAGGAACGGAATAGGATTCTGCGAAAGGCTGGGGACGCAATCAAATTTCGTGCGTCGGGCTTTTTCCTGTGTTGGGTTCGAGGAATGTCCGATGGTTGTAGCTATGGGGGTACAATCGACTGTCAAGAGCGTTGCGGAACAACGGGTGAAGGAATTTCCTTGTTCTCCCAAAGCCCACCTCTCCAACCCAGTCGTCTACTACTCGTGCTCTCTTTCTATCCTATTCCTGCCGCCTCACTCCTTTCTCGATGTAAATGAGACAAGGCATAGAAAGGGCTATGCTGCGTCATGCCAGTTTCATCCCAACCAGTGCGCATCACGAAAGTTCACACCAGAGGTCCGGTTGAACCTGTGCGAGGCTAAAACAGTGGAGCTCGTACCGATCAGGGCACCTGGGCCGCCGAAAATTTTGTAATATAAGTACCTTCTTCAAATATCTGCGCAGATCCCCGGAGTTGACGAGCCAAGGCCGCGAAAAACCCACTTTCAACAGTAACGCTGGTCGGTACGTCAATCACTTTTGATTCTTCCCGCCTTCATAGATTATGCCGCTTACGCTGTTGGTATTGTTATAGTTCACTTCGAAATTTTCGTGTTATAATCCGACTCGCCATCTTTGACCGTCTCCAACTGGTGTGTAGCATCTAATTTACCGATGTTAATGACAAAATATCCTTTCCTTACCCCCATCCTTCCAGTGCCTCCACCATGCTTGTTGTACTCAATCTTCCGCCGTGTTCATTCCTCTTGCTCTTTTTTTCCACTATTCTTGGAGTCGTCTCCGCCGTACCTCTCCCATTCTACGATTTTCCGAAAGGCCAACTTGAACAACGTGCTTGTACGTTCTTGTTTCTATCAGATAGCAATCACTTCTTTTGCTAAGTTATAAAACTCTTCGTTCAGCAACTGTTCACAACGTCTACCTCTACCGTTCGAACAAAGGGTTGAAAGTTCGAGAGAAGACTGACAAAGAATTTGTCCTTTCTCAGGACCAAGACTGGGAGATTACTTTCGGCAGTGCGACCGGCTTCAGGCCTAAACAAAGTGGGCCAGATGAGTGGGGCGTCTGGAGACTTGAAATTGTCAAAAGTACAAAATATCGCTTAGGGGATCCTTTGGGGTTTATCAAGATAGACGCAGCCGAGGAAAAAAAGTTGTTTGAAGATATGGGGAGAATTACAGGATCCACAAAATTTGACGTGCTGAATGAATTAATGGCCTTCTTCAAGACGAGTAACGATGGAGTGAAGTTTACTGGGACTTCTGATCATATGGGGAATGCTTGGAAGGGTGATGCTTGGGAAAATGCATATATGGCTATGACAGATCCTGGAGAGTATAAGAAAAAGTTACAAGAGGGAGGAGGGAAGTGGAATGTCGAATTACGGTTAGAGGAGCAAAAGAAAGCGATGGGGTCATCAAAATATCCCTAACCTTCCCAACAGTAGTGTACTTGTCATTCAATAACATGACATGTCAGTTTATAGTGGATGATGGGATGAATTGTGGTCGTCATCAACATAACACATAGGGTAAGATAAATTATTTGAGTTTGTATCCCAGCGGATAACAACTTAATGTGTACATATGTTGTGCCATGCCACTCAATTCTGTTCAAGACTCCAATTCGTTGGTCGATTTTATTGATTCTTACGACAATGGCGACTCGAACAGAATTATGAGAGAGCGAAGACTCATTGAAGGAACCAAGTTATTGGAAGCTAGAACGAGTTGGAGACGCACGGCGATCGAAAGACTTGATACATGTCGGGATAACGATGTCATGATCGTGATTCGTTGATGATCCAGAAAGAACGCAATCATAGTCACCAATCGTTGCTCAGTTGTTTTTCTCCACCTTCTGCATCAGCGTTAAGCTCGCTGGACGTATGACGCGATGAACGGCACTGAAAACCCATAATCCGATCCTCGTTTTCGCTCTCATTCCCATTCAATCCTACACCTCCGGCAAAGAGACGAGAATTCGAAGGCTGGTTGTAGACACTGCGGCACTACCTACATCTTCAACGAGACATAAAAATACTGATCCCCCATCAGCCCCCTGTGACCCATCCCCCATATACAACTTTCCGAGTCTCTTGGGTTTTAAGTACTAAGTAGTAAGCGGACTGTCACGTACATCATCGTTTTAAGTTTTCATCCTAATCCTCTCATCATAAAGCTCTACAACTGTAGTGGCTCGAATATCAAACACTCGACGTTCAGGATGTTTCAAGGTCGAGTCGGATAACCAAGTCAATAGTTTGGCACCATTGCAGAACCCTAGTAGGGAGGATGTTCAAATCATATAAACCAGTGGGTGACTTCCGGATGGTGCTTTTAAGTGTGAGAGGAAGTGTTGAGAAGTGGGTCGGATGTGGTCCTTTTTTCATTAAGCCATTCCAAGTTAAGGTCAAGAATTGTTTGAATATGGCTTAATTTCTGTATTCTTCACCAAGCTATACTTAAATCCTACTTCGCTTATCACATACTACTTGCTGCCATACTATGGAACTGATTTCATTAATGAACAACATCATCGGTATCACAAGCTGTAGTTTAATCAAAATCATTCAAGCAAATTTTACACCAAAACACTGGTGACTGTGGAGGTTTGGTTTGCAGCAAATTGTAATTCCGTGTCAACTGATTTGAGATATCCATGAGGACCAATTACCTGGTTCACACATCAGAAGTAGTATGGATTGTATTATTCCAGTAGCACATACCCTATTTCTGGGAGCTTGGGATCTCAGAGAATCTCTGCCATCAGGATGAACATCTAGCTCATATACCTGAGCTTCTGTTTCTGTTTCCAGGTGGCGAAGATTATTGCGAGCATTCAGTCTGGTGCAAAAGATAAGTCCGGATATTCCCCACAGTAATATTGTATTTACCCAGCCATAAGTGAGTTGGAGTATACTGAAATTAACAGTGTTAGTTGTATAGAACATGGAGAACCTTGGAGGACCTTTTGCAAGACATGTATATGTGGTTATCCAGATCACTTTATTTTGTGTCAATGAATGCATGGTAGAAAATTTTGAGTGTGGTCATACAATTATTTTCCATTACTTGCAGCTGGAAAAAAATCAAAATCAGAGAAATCTGGCTGTCATGAACAGACACTAAACATACAAATATCACAACAAGAACGGCAACAACACTGGTGCAGGAACAATGAGATCAAGTTGATAGCATAAATGTGTCTCAAACTTTACCTAGTTACAAGTCCTGTTTCTATAATTTGCTTAAATTAGCAAGATTGATACCTATCACAAGAAAGAAACATGCGGAGTGTCCATCTGATGAGTCTATCCAGTAGCTTCACCGTGCTGACGAAATTGGATTAGACAAACTAAGTTTCTGTCCAACAGATGTTGAATATACCTTTTCATAGCCTCCCTCCGCTCTCTCCAAAGTTTAAATACCAGAATTCCCGCAACAGCAACATCAACAAATGCACCCACTACAAAATTGACAGTGAAAAGCCAATTCCATCGTAATTCGAACATTGTTACTGAAACTGCCTCAATGACAAATCCCACAGCTGCATAGCTGGAGACGAAACGAAGGAAGCACAGAACCCATAGGACAATGGGGATGTACAAAACATTTAAAAATCTGTAGATACGAAGAATATAAAAGGCCTTTTTGTAAAATTATATCAATTCAGGGACATGCTTTTGTTTGCCACTTACCTGAACTACTGCAGTCACTGGGGCTGCAAATGCAACTGTGAGATCAAATGGCAAAGGAAATTTCGAGAGAGTCTCCGGATGTCCATAAAAAGTGATCAGCATAATATAGACCCCACTTGTGACACATATTGTGTGAGCCAATTCACAGATACTATGGAAATAGATCGAGGTACTGTTAATCGTTGATGCAAAGTGTGCTACTAGATGATGATACATACCACACAAATGCGACCTAGATATCAACTGAACTCAATGATGTTTCAATTGGCGAATGAACCACATACCAAGATTTTGAGAAGAAGCTTGTCTTGGGGATATCCTTTATAGTAGAGATACACTTGAACAATGAAGATGCCGAATAATAAGATCACAATAAATGATCCACAGAGCAGTGCGCCAAAGGTTAGATCAAGATCTGGTGAAGCAATTCCTGCTGTAGACATCATGGAAAGGAAATATACACCAGCACTATGAAGTCGTCGAAATTATAGCAATTGAACAATGGGCTTTTATATGTAGTCCATCTTGATCTGTACTTATTTTGGTCATGGAGTTGTGCACTGCAGCTCATCTCGTCTCCATCGGATGCACAAACCTCCACCAGAAACCATTCATCCACGATGTGGTAAGAAGCACGGTCAGTGGAGTGATTTGACCACAGCGCGATTGTTGATCAGTATATAATGATCATCTTTCAAAACCACACCTTCATAGCAGTGTCTACAATTGAGCCCAGAGCTATTTGTGAGAACCAACAAGAATGTATAAGGTAAGTAAGTAAGTAGCGTTCTTGTCGGAAGTCCAGCGGAGGTTGAATAGTGGCGAGTTGGAGTATTAATATAGGTGATGTCCTTAATATTCGGGGCTCCGAAGGGGTGTAAAAAGGTGTTGAGAGTTTTATTGTGCAGTGTAACAGTTTTGTAACGAATACACACAAAGAGAGAGAGCAAGATTGAAAAATGGGAGGAAAGCAGATTAAGGATTTTGAAGAAATGTGCTGAGAAAGGCATTCCATCAAGATTGACATCTATGTTAATGCATGAAGGAATCTTTTCTCAGTGATACACATTGCGGGGGTATAGGCTGTTGGGTTGGTGAGATTATAGGAGGGCTTGGTGTGTTGATTGACATAAAAATTTTGGAAACAAATTCACATTCATTCAGCCTCACAGGCATTGTTGAGTTTCCTTGGGCGGATAGCTTAGCTGTTTACATCTGGATCAAAGGAAAGGCCCGCCACATAATCTTTACATTAGCATTCACTATGCTTCATAGATGATGTTTCATAAGGGCAGGTTGCTCATTTTTCTTTTCTCATTCCATAGCATCTCAGTGCGTACAGTATATGGTCCAATTTAGTCTCAATGATAGCTCTTTTGTATTGTTGTAGCGAAGCCATTTCAATAATATTACATACTATATTTTTGAAGCCGTAAACGAGTGATCGCTACACAGTCCTCTCAAATACTTCAAGTACATCCAACAAAGATAGAGATAGTCAATAATAAATAACACCACCTGCAATGTTTCCCATCTACCTATTAACAGAACCTCAAGATACCAAGCAGAACCAAAGCACATAACCACGATGACCATGATAAGCTATGAACAAGTGTAGAAGCGGCCGTAGCAGCGTTAGCATTAGCATCGTTAGCCCCGCTACTCGACGACGTGGAAGCCGATGCTGGTGAAGCCGAGGTCAATGATGCTGGGGAAACCGACGTGTTCCCCGTAGTAACAGTTGTGGTGGCAGTAGCGAGGTAAGTTCGTATGTAGGCGATATCCCAGTATGCGTTATTATAAATGGGACTTCCGGTGCCGATGACGTTGTCAATCTGAATACAGGAGAGTGTGATCAGTTTAGCTGGAGGATAGGACACCAATGGTGTAAGATACAAGAGACTTACGCATTGTCCTGAACATCCTGTAGAGTTATAGATCGATGGAACGCCGGCCCTGGAAGAATAGAGCAACGGATATGTGATTCACACAGAAAATGATGAGAGAACCACGCACCACACGCCACAAAGAGTGATATCGATAATGAGCTGTTGAGGCTGGAAGTATTCCGTGATATTACATGCGTTGGATAGATACGCGGCGGTAGGTGTACCCCAATCAGCCAGGTTCATGGGCGAGGAACTATTGGCTTGAGATATCGATGCCGGGAGACTCCCGCGCTACCCAACGAACAAGTTCAATTCCAATTATTTTGAACATAGCGCTATTAAACTCACCGGCCAAAACCACATATAAATCCCACTCACATCCAACTGCGTCGCAAACACACCTCCCCCAGCCTGCGCAAACCCACTTCCGAAACTGTTCGGTTTCTTTTCTTGTACCACACACCCTGCGCCCGTAGAGCAATTCGTTTGAAGGATGCTCCCCGATTGAATTGAGTTCGTGCCTAGGAAACATCCAGAAGTGGTGTGGAGGGCGTATTGGTTTGAATCGAGGTTGTTGATGGCTTCGATGATGTCGATTTCCCCGGAATTCGGCCAGAGGAGGTTGGTGCCGAGCATCCAGAATGAAGGCCAGACCTGAAGGGTAGGGAGATTAGATAAGGATATGGTTAATGAATACACCAACATACGGAACAGCCGTAGGGTATGTGCCAGGTGTCAATAATGACGAGACTACCGATAGGATAGGCGTCCTTTGTAGTGATCTTGACCTGTAGGGAGCCCGTGAGTACGATGTTCAACACAAAGATTGAACAAACACACCGAATTCCTGTTCACCGTCGCAGCAGCCGTTATATTCGTCGTGTTATCCACCCGTATTATCGCATGGTTGGTGTTTGGGTCGATGTAAGTCAGCCGCTGCGAGGCTCCAGTGCTTTGATCGACGTAGTCGACGTTACCTGTAAACGAATGAAGATACGATACGAGTAAGTACCGTGTCACAAAATAATCGAAGCCTAATAACGCACCCCAAGTCGTATTGTCGATATCTCCGTAATAATCCCACTCTGAAAAGAATTCGTTACCGGAGTATTCACGAATTGGCGTGTATATCGCAGCGGAGAGCCGGAAGAGGCCAGGGAGCAGAAGAAGGGTGAAAGGGAGGAAGCGGAAGGTGCTAACTGACACAGTTTTTGCCATACTCGGGGGACGGAATGACTAGAAGGAAGGCAAATATAAAACAATGGACCATGAGGGTTTATCTAGAGTTTAGATAGGTCACAAACATGTTATTCCATCCTGATCCCATCTTTTGGAGGCATACAGTCGATACTAATTTGTGGGTATCGATTGCATTGTAAGCACCGTTCTCGGTGGAGGTAGGGTATTCGGAAGAGCATTCCAGTCAAAGTAACGATAAGTAGTGTTTAGTGAACATTTTGAGGCATGGTAGAAGCTGAGTAGAAGCATTTCGAGGAGATGCGAGTCGGTTAAAACAAACCGAGGTGGGAGCGTGGGCAAGGCACAAAGGAGTCCGGTCACCTTTCTGGGCACCGTCCCGAAATTTCTCCCTCGTTCCAACTTTTCAACCTTCAATGATTTAGGTCCTCATATGGGTTCCAGCTTCGCAAGTATTCCAGACGCTTCCTTAATGACCCTCGGGCTCGGGTGTACTGTACACTGGTTTGTGATTCATTGGGCATCCGGAGTACTACCATCATCCGAGTCCGCTCAGTTCCTGAACTTGAACCTCAAAAGATTTCGGAATTTCATTGAATCTTATCTCTTCCCGCCCTGGACGACCCTCACAGCCGGCGAAACGCACACTGCGGGTACCCTCGTGTACTCTCGTGTACCACGAAGGAAGGATTGCTTGAAGACATAATAGTCGTTGAGTCGTTGTTGAGCTCGAAGTCACTGTGAAACTCTTTGATTATCCTACTCTTACTGACACAGTTTTTGCTGCGGTTATCTATCGATATATTTTTTTGCTGGACGAGCTTGAATCAAGGATGCGATTTGTTTAGTATGTTTGGTTGAGTTTACGCCTCCTCCCTGTATATCCAATGTGGTGTAGTGGCCAACATTGCTGTCTTTCATTAGATTGCACAGCAGCCCGGGGTTCGATTCCCTGCATTGGAATCTCGTTCTCAAGTCCATCTTTTACACTAATCATTTTTGTAAAGTATTTCATCGTAACGCAAGCCTACGATAACAGGGCTACCATATTGATGAAGTCCGTCCCGTCCTTCCATTCCCCTAACATCGGAAGTTCAGGCTTTTCATGCATACTCTCCTCCTCATTCACTGACACTTACCGGACCATTTTTGTCCTTTCCTGCTGCGAGGGAATTAGATTCCTCGTCTCCAAGCTCGTCCGTTTGAGAATCTTCCACAACACCTGCATTCAACTCGATGGCAGTATAACCAGAGCAGTTCACAAAGGTCATACATTAACCTGTTCAGTTTGATCACTCTACCGCGCAAAGCGATAGTGATACACAAAGAGTGACCTGAAGAACGAGCGACATAGTGCTGGGTGATATCAAGCTAATGGGAGACACAACAGACCTGGGGGGTTTGTGTACTCTGAAGAACCTGAGTGAAAGGTGCCGGTGATTAGTGCAATTCTAAGGTGACCGGGGATCACTCACAAATGGAAGTATCTGCCCGTATAGCAAATGCCCTATCTCCAGCATGCTCCAGCATGTTCGACCCCCCCAGCGAGGTTAGAGACAATTTAATTTTGCGTACTGTCCGCTTTTGGTTTTATTGTCTATGGAGGTATGGAAGAGGTTGCTGAGTGTTGGTTTGTGGATAAACCATGCATGATTATGCGTGGAACAGCCATTATCCGACAGGACTACCAATGCGATACTAAGCATTCTTGGCCTGAGTACAACATTGCAATAATGACTAGGTAAGGGTAAGTATAACTAACGCACCAGATCTCTGATTGCCACTTTAACCACTTGCATTTTTCGTATTCAGGTCGACGACATGCTTTCTATCTGACTAAATGGCAGAATAAGCGTAATGACTCACCTCAACTCCAAGTAATACTCCCATTCTGCCGAGAAGTCAGAAATCCGCTGGACGCCAGGAAGCCTGAGGAAGCCAGTGGCATAACACTCTCAAATTGTTTCTGAAAGCCTTCAGCTTCAAGAAAGGTCTTGAGGAGCTTGAGGCCTTGCATCGCCTTCGTGAAACAGTGAGAAGAACCAG
This sequence comes from Lentinula novae-zelandiae, assembly GCA_027921425.1. Classification (NCBI taxonomy): domain Eukaryota; kingdom Fungi; phylum Basidiomycota; class Agaricomycetes; order Agaricales; family Omphalotaceae; genus Lentinula; species Lentinula novae-zelandiae. The sequence continues at coordinate 13,531 of MU823713.1, read as the reverse complement.
TGTGGGAATCTGGGATTTCCACAGTTGGTACGTAGATTCTACTTACACTCCCACTCCCGCTCCTTCCTTTGTTCAAACTTCCAACCCGCATCCAACGTCCAATATCGTGCCCTCAATAGGCTGTAATTGCATATCCTCCTGCCTCTTTCGAACGGTCGCTCAGCTCTCCAAGATGTGAATAATTCCTGCTCACCGACATCTGAGTGCCATGACAATTGTTCACCGTTAAGAATTGGCAGTTTGTAAGGCAAGAGTAACGAGAGAGAGAGAGAGAGAGTTGATTTAACCGCCGCAGGCCACCATTTCGGAGCCAAGAGCGGGGAAAACTATGTACCAAGTACCAGTAATGCCAAGTATCGTATAGTAGTGAATGTATGTATTGTGGATACTGTCTTAGTTAGATGTTGCATCGTAACGGTTTTATCAAAAGGTGTGTGTAAGTAGGTGGATGCGACGATCAAAGAATTTGGACAACAGATGTGGGTGGCTGAAAAGGTGAGTATGAAATTATATAGATATGAAAGTAGGTAACATAGAATCATAGAAGGAAAGAAAGGGAACATAGAGCCAGTATGTGAACTGATGAGTCCGTAGTCTTGATCTTGTTGTGTCGCATGTCGATATTCTCGTTAGTCTTCGTCGTCGCTTGCCTCCTCCGCAATCCTCCCATCCTCTTCTTCCCAGTCTGCGTCGTTTCCTCCTTCCATATGCCCCTCCTCCAACCTCGGTTCTGCAACGTCGGCTGCTGGTTGACCTGTCTTCTTAAACGCTCCACTTTTTTCAATGAAATTCGCAAGCGCTTCTATCCCTTCTTCACTACCAAGTATCTCTCCCATGTCGAGCTCATCCGATACGTCCCGGAGGATCTCTCTATAGTCGTCGTATATTTCGCAGGATTGAATTATATGATCACGAGTTTGGGTGCGCGCACCACAGGGGCATTGAGTTGGTTCTGTTGGTACAAATTTGGCGTAGTATTCACCTAGGAAGGCGTGTCGAGTTCGGCATTGAATGAGTCGTCCGTAAACTTCTCTTGGGGTGTTGTGAAAGTAATCTCTAGGTTTCCATCGAGGTGGTAGTCCGTCAGATAGTGCGAACCCGCCTCGGAAGGGTCTGCGGTTGTGTTCCTTCTTCCAACTTTCTAACGCGTTGGTTTTGGATCGGCGTTTTGCGTGAGTGAAGGTGTGGAATGTAGGTGCCCAGAGTTTACCAGCTTCTTTTGCTAGTTCGTCCGCTTTTTCGTTGCCCTCTATTCCTTCGTGTCCTGGGCACCAGGCGATTTCTACTGTGTTTTGTGGGTCTGATTCCAGGAATGTCTCTATGGATCTTCTAAATTGTTGGGCATAGCCTTGGCAGGCTGCAACTGGCTTTTGGTCGTATATTGTTGTGACGGCGGACGAGTTGTCGGCGAATATGAGGATGTGGTGGACAGCAGGAGAGATGATTGCATATTGGACAGCTTTCGCTGCGCCGTGTGCAAGTCCGGCCATCTCGGCATCGTAGACTTCGGCCGTTGAGCCCATTCCGCCCATTCTCGAGAATACCTCTCGGCCTTGGCGATATCCCACAAAGCCATACCCTGTTATGAGTCTTCCCTCTTGTTGTTGTTGTGATCCGTCTGAGTATACTACAATTTGCATCCTGTGTTTGTGTTCTTTCGCTGCCTCTGCCTTTTCTTGGCCTGATGTTCCGAGTGTTGTGAGTCTGCCTTTCCAATCAGGTTCGGTGCGGCGCCAGGGAGCTGTCGTGAAAGGTGTGATTGTCTCGCCTTCTCTGGGGTCGTATGTCATTTTCCTAATTCGGTCCAAGGTGTTCGGTTTTGCAGGTCTTTTCTTGGAACCAGCTTTATAGGATGGGAGAGGTACCACGAGTGCAGGTTTCTCTCCTGCTCGCCACTCCGCAGGTAGGCGTTGGATGACTGGATGATCGTGGTGTAAACGATGGAGCCGGTCTGCATATCTTGCATTGGCAAGGTCGAGTGCAATGTTGATAGGTGGGATGGCTGCGGCAAGAGTAACGAGACGCGACAAACTTGAGTCTTTGAACGGGCACGTGATGCGGTACCTTCTTCTCCTGCCAGTACCGCATCGACACGCGTCCGTCGAAGCTGCATAAGACTAGTACAATAGCTCTCCCTGTCTTCTTTCCACACCCTCCCGCCCATTCTAGTCACTTGCCCTATCCCGAACCAGCACCTCTCAGATGCCCACGAACAGGGCAAGCAACATCCTGCAGTCCGAGCCCAATGAGATTGCTCAGCTGCTCTGGGAACCCTCCCACCCATCACAGCTGACCGCGCATACCTTTGTCCACAGAATCTCATTGCCGCTGGGACCCGAAGGCCTTCGGCCCTCTCCCAACAGGCATAGACATCAGACAAACTCAGATATATACATTCCTGCATCCTACATACAATATGTACAGTCCCCGTCAATCCCATCGCATCACCTTAGTTCCAAGATCCAGGTCCAATCTGATTATCTGTGCAGAAAATCTCGGTACTTCCTTGTACTCTTCATCAGGTTCCTGAATTTACGCTTTGGTATGTACGACGTCGATGAGCACTGAGCTGTCCCCGACCGCTTGTATTATCTTCCCATTTCAATAGTGAGGCCAAGTGACTCGCTATACCTACAACCTACATAACGTCTTTTAATCAACAAATTGTCAAACTTTCACTGCTACTCTGGTTTTTCAATACCTTTCCTCTGAGTCTTAGTATCGGTATCCCAGCTCAACTGATCGTCATCTTCTGATGTAAGAAGGAGGAAAAGCGGCATTTCAGTCGCAGTCACGTGTGCGTCCTCCATAAAAGGCTGGAACTAACCGAAATTTTTTCTTTCTTCGCCTGGTGCGTTCTTCTCTTGCTTCATCGCATTGCTTCAACTGTGAAAGCTGGTCTTTTCATCGCGCTGTTCACCACAATCTCTATCTTCATATCAAGCATCTCTTGTACCGTCCGCAAACCTATACACCCTACGCAATGCTGTATTTCATCGTTGTCATTCTCCTTCTGCTTGTTCAGAGTTTGCATGCATCTCCGATCAACAAACTTAGAGCTCGTGGGGTGTCTCACCTACAGACTTTCCCCCCTTCTATACCAAAAGGAAGTATATGTTTCTTCACCCTGAACGATGTAGGTTCTTAACTTTATCTTGCGTTCAGGTACTGATGTTGTCCAGGCGTCTATAACGAATTTTAACAATCCAAAGTTGAAAGGCGCGGATATACAGCTCCACGGGAAAAAGGAATTTGTGTGCGCTCTCCAAGCACACCAGTCATGGTTGAAAGGACCGTAAGTCGTTGTTACACCCATCAAAACAATCTCCGAATCCATCTGATGATCCTCTCATTCCTGATATCATAGCTCAGACCGACTGGTAAGATAAAGACATTTTCCTCATACCAGTTAATTTTTTGAATCTCACTTTGCTCGTCAAACAGTGTGTCCTTCAGACTGAGGAAGAGAAATTCAATGAACTCGAAAAGGTGTGAGAACTTCCTTTGCATTATATTCAGTACTAACCTACTCTCAGATTGAATCTGTAGAAGATAAAACAAGTCTTACAACTGTGATCGTTCATCCAGGAGACAGAATATGGATTTCTGCTGAAACTCTAGCAAGAGCGGACCTTTTTGCGATCAAGTGTTTTTCGTCTGAGGAAGGCAACAAAAGTGAATAGTATTATTCGAATACATTTCATTCAATTTTCCTAACCATTTCTATAATTTCGACAGTTCGTGATGCCAAATGGGAAATCTCGACGGAAAAGTGGAATATCGTTGACAAGATGCCATTGCTCGAGGATTTAACTCATTATACTCCGCCCCCCCGGAATTACACATTATTTTGACTGATCCCTCAACCATATGTTCGTAATACCTACGCTCCCAAGGTTCCGAAATTCGAGTTGACAGGTCTTTTGTTTCAACTTTCAATGATACATTGTGTTACACCCTGCAAATTCCTGTGAAAGCCTAGATCATTGGGTTTACATCTTCGATGTATGAAAGTTCTTTCCAGCTCACTGACCTCCAAGTATTACTTATTTTTTAATCACTGACCCAATCCAGTTGGTTGTCCAGGTCCCCGTAGATTAGTGGTTAGATCATCACGTTGTGGCACTTTAACGCATCCGTGGAGACCCAGGCTCGACTCCTGGCAGGGACACATTTTTCCTGTCCCTTTGATTTCCGTGTTTTTCTGAGTCTCTGAAAATGTATGAACGCACACAGCCTCCAGTCAAAGTTCCAGACATTGAGAAGATGCCTGAGATGCCTGGGAAAATATCATGAGGTCTTTTCTCTTCCCGCAGTGACGCGCGTCGTCATGTCAGCTATTGGACTGTTTCAATTTTTTTTCCTGCCTTCAATGACCTTTTATGTAGCGACTATGGAAGTGGAGGATCTTCCTGATCATTGAGAATACGAGTCTATTGAGTAACACATTCGCCAAGTCAAGTCATATTATATGTCCAAATTCAACGTTTGAACCCTGCTGCAGGTCCGTCGACATACTGAGAAGATTCGTTAACCTCAACAAATCTCTACCTATAGTGCCGTTGAATGCACTCCTTAGTGTTAGTCGACCTTCAAGGCTCTTGACGCAGATGCTCCTGAAAACCTTCTCGTTCTATTGCAAATTATTCAGCATTGCGACGGCACTGAAGATTATAAGATACGATAGATAGAATTGATGTCTTCAGGATTCGGTCATTTTTCTTAGAATGTGACTTCTTTGTTGACTACATGGCAGACTATTCTCAACCCCAAAAACAGTCACAATTTGATTCTCTATTGAGAAAATGTCGTAAAATCATGTAGAGCAAGTAATCCAATTCATAGAGCAACGATATCAACTGTGGCTCCTTTGGAACGTAGGTCCCTCAGTAACGGGTGATTGAGCATCTTCCTCGCTTGTTCATCAGATGCTGTGATAAGCATTTTGAGTGGTACTATTCCCGTAGCGTTCGAGCGTTGGATTCGGGAGTTGACACAAGCATACATCATGTCCATTATCTCAAAGCCCACCGGGGATATCAATAAGGATTGACTCCAGTAGAACTGCAATTCACGAAGGTCCGGAAAGGGAGGTATTTGGGCATCCGTTCCAGTGATTTCAGAAAGCACTAGATGTACAGACGAGAAAGAGTGATCACCTCTAATCGCAATACTTCGTAGTACAAGGGGGTTCAAAAGGCCTTTCACGAATTTTCCCGCATCTCTCCCGACAATTAAATGTTCTAATTGGAAGTTCGATCGCATTTCGAATCGTTTCACTGCTTCGCTAATAATTCCAGAGGCGATCACAGTCAGGCGTGTGAGCGCTGGACAAGAAAGTGAGTCTAGAAGTGCCGTGAGAGCAGGGAAGGCCGTAAGAGGATTGTATTGTTCTATCGAAAACTCGTTGAGGTTAGGGAGGCAAAGAACATGCTCAGAACTTGGGGAATCAGTACCAGCCAAGAGACCCCGTACCGAGAGTTTGCGAAGATTTGGAAACTGCGGAATAATCCTTAAAACCTCACTGGACGCTACTGCTGAAAGGCTGTAGTCTGTAATCTGATGGAAAAGCGAGCTCGTGGGCATAATTTTTACAGAGTTCAACCAGCGACTTCACACTGTGGACCATGCTCTCAATTTAGGAGCTACAATCTCCAATGTGCTTGTAGTACCATCCCGCGAATCCGACTCCTGAATCTCTATTCGCTCCAACGATATGAAGTCATCTTCTGAAACTGAGGTGGCTCCAGTTCCTTGTCCTCCTGCAAGAACCAACGACTTCCAACGCCATGAGTGTGTGAGGACGGCATTCGAGATGTTAGTGATGAAGTCAGAGACAGCGGGTGATGACTTGGGAGAGGACATATTGAGGTAGACAATAAGTGGAAGCGTCTTCGAACGTCGAAGGTAGATTGAAATGAGCAGGAGCACCATAGAGATACCTGAAGTACTGGTCTGTATTTGACGCAGCTCTATCTTCACTCGTGTCCAGAGGGAAGGCATACTGTGAATAATATCCTTCCATTGACGACATACACGTCCATAGATCCACGGCGGCGAATTCAGGTCCAAAAAATGTGAAGTAGACGCAAAATAGTCCTCGTGGTCTTTATGGTAACCTGCACCGTAGAAGAAGATATGCCCCCATACATCAGACGACATTCGCCTTATCGGATTGAGAGACTCTTTGTACTGCATGACCACGGGTTGGAGGAGTTCTCTGGTGTTTTCGAGTGCCTGTATTGAAGCCTTCATCAAAGCAATACGAGTATCGAGATCATTAAGGAAAGATTGCCCTTCCCCGACAAAGGATCGGAAACACTGCTCTTCTTCCACAGTAGGACATTGGCTTGTGAGACGTAGCTCAGCAATACGGGAGCTATCAGATGGAGAAACAGGGAGTCTACTTTTGGAGGAATAGCCGCATTGAGGGCACGCCGACTCCTCTGTGTTTACCATGGAAAATACTGTACCCGTAAAATAATCAAACAATGCAGTGGTGGGGTCTAGTAGAACCCGTGCACACGATATGATGTTGTGGTTCAAGAAGATGAATATGTCAAGACCTGTCAGATGAGCATTTCCTGACTATACGGTGTTCAGATCTCAAATCGAGCCATTTAGGTTGAAAAATATACAGCAAAATTACTGATATCGCCTCTAGATACGTCCGATATCCTAGAAAATAATCGGATCTCATATCATTTTATGGGTCGAGAAATGTACGAAATAAATGAATAGTACTCCAGTACTCCAGGCTCTTGTAAAACTTTTCTCTTTCCCCGGAGAGAACCTCTCCTTTATTTTATACTGCAGGTCTGCGAGAAGCATGTCCTCTGCTGAAAGCGAGATATCAACGCGTCCCTCAATTGTGGGTGGCTAAACATCCTCCTTGATTGTTCAGCAGGCGCTGTGATCAATTCTGAGCAGTTCTATTCCCGCAGCGTTTGAGCACTAAGAGTAAACAGAAAAATATGGAGCGTGCCCATTCTATTGAAATACACAAGAGCCAAAGATGGATTCCAATGGAACTACAATTCACAAAGGTTCAGCAATGGAGCCTTGTGGGAATACTTGCCAGAAGGTTTCACCAAGTGCACAGACGAGGGAGAGTGATCACCCCTCATCAGTATACTTCGGAGTACAAGGGAATTCAATAGGCCTTTCACAAACTTTTCCGCACCTTTCCCAACAACCGAAGTATCCGGTTAATTCGACTCCCGGATCTGTATCTGCTCCAATAATTGAAAATCGCGGTAGCACTAATTCCTTGGTTTCCAGCAAGAACTAACAGCTCCGAACGCCAAGAGTGTGAGAAGAAGGTTGGAGATGTAAATGATGTGGTCAGAGATAGAGGGCGATGACTCCTCAGAGGATATATTAAGGTGGACGATGAGAGGAAGCGTCTTCAGACGTCGAAAGGAGATTGACATGAGCGAAAGCGTCATTGGAATATAGAGATTAGGGGACGCTTTGGTTTGTGTTTTACACAGCTCCTTCTTCACTCGTGTCCAGATAGAAGGCGTATTGTGAATGATATCCTTCCATTGACGACAATACACGTTCATATATCTGGCACGGAGGCGGATTCAAGTCCAAAAAGTGTGAAGCAAAGTCGAAATACTCCTCCGAATATTTATCGTAACCCACACCATAGAAGGAGATGTGTCTCCTCAATATGTCAGAAGGCATGCGCCTTATCGGATTGAAAGACTATGTTAAGCACCTGGGGCAAAACCAAATTAATCTATACTCATCCGTCCCTTCCCTCGTTTTCCATTCTTCATTTCAGCCCAAGCGCCATCTGCCGATGTACTTATCTTATAAGATACGTATCTCAAAGCGGGTGGTTGAGCAGCTAAAGGAGGAAGAGTAAGGGTGATCATGAGCACGATTAAGATTTGCACGGGTAGAAATCAAGATATAAAGAATCATTACAAACCTTTGTCAGTGACCAGCGTAGCCATGGCGTTCGACTTCATTGTGGGACTTCGGTTGGATTCGATGAGATTTTGGACAAGGGCAAGGTAAGGATATGCTTACGATAGAATGACATCTGACTATATAGAAACAAAAGGTTGAGATGGCACGAGAATCAGTTCACCTGGCCAGCTTACCTTCCCTCGACCAAGGCTGAAAAGGCTCGAACTCGAGCTTCTTAAACTTCTCTCGTCCTGCACGCTGCGATGAGTAGAAGTGAATACTTGGAAACATTAGAAAGCTTCGAAGACTTACATCAGCCCTTTGCTTGTATCGAGTTCGAATTCTGTAGTATTCGAGTATAAGTTCAATATTACTCGTGACCCGCTAGATGGAGGGAGGACGGTGTAATAAGGAAGGAAGACTCACCAACAACGGCAAAGTTATTGTCTTTGCACCTCCGTGGTGCGAATGAACCAATACCCTGGTCAGGAAACATTAACAACTTTCCTAATTGTGTTGAACATGGTGAGTCTTCGTGTCATCGAGGCAAATCATATGGCACTTGCTTTTTCCCAATACAGACTGGTACACATCTTTTAGACTATGTCCCTGGGCAAACAAAGTGACTGTGGGTCCACATGTGAAATAGTACAGCATGATCGGTTCAGATAAGGCTCGGGGCGTTGGATTTGACGATGACTGGTATGCTCCTCTAGGTTCATTCCTGGCAATAAACGTAGGCTGGAGTGGACAAGGACAGTCAGAAAAATGATCAATTTTGTTAGAACAACAACTTACATGATCCGGGGACATTAATCCAGTACGGTCCTGGGATAGAGGGATTGCCTCGGCGGCGAAGAAAGCCAAAAGCACGCATAAACATAGGGAACACAAGAAACTTCCGCACAGCATATTGATTCTTCGAAGATTTATGTGAACCTACAAATAACTAAACAACCACAAATGCGGGGAATACCAGAGCACAGTAAGTTGTAGAGCAGGATTACTGGAGAAGAGAGAAATCACTCACAAAGCGGGAAAGAGAAATGTATGTGATAGGAGCGACCAGCGCGGGGGGATCGCCTATTCGTGTTGGAGTTCCTTTTTATATGTCCTGAATCGGATAATCTGCGCGATAGGATGAATTGCTTCCTGTGCACAGCAAATAGGAGAGATTCCAATACCGACGAGCAGGAGCAACAAGTCATGCCACAAAGGTAGAAACGTACATAAGCCAAGGATTCAATGGGTATTTTTTGATGTCAACCAGAGTCAACCCTTCTCATCGGTCTCATCCCATATTTTCCATACCGACTCTCTTCGTGTCGGTTTTCCTTTCCTTTCATTCGATCCCCATCGCGTCAAACTAAGATCGGATATGATTTGAAATTCTAGTCCTTAGGACCGAAAACAGCCTTGAACACCCGAAACTCATTTCCTCTGCATCTGTCCACCCGTCGGGAAGGAGATAGAACAAGTAGGACACAGCATTTGATGGCAATCGATGGGGCTCAAACAAAGCAAACGACCCGGATGAGAGTCGAAACATAGATGGAATGGAACCACCGACGTGACGAGAGTTATCAGACAACGCATAGTCCTGCAGAATCTCGCAGTACACAGCGCCGACGTTGCCAGATTTTTGATGCACAGATCATAGGAAAATTTCTATCCGTTTTATTTGCATGGGACTTGAACGATATCGGTACCGTCCAATCTGCAAATATGAATGGATCAATTTTGAGGAAACCAAATTGGATGGTTTGACCCGTACCTCAGCCGACCTCAAAACATCCACCTGTTTGCACCACTGTGCTTCAAGAGATAGACACTGCTTTCCAAGATATCACACTTGCGCTAAATTTATGGCCTGAAAGAGTCCACGACAACGAAGTCTCAGTGATTGTGCATTTCGGTGGTATCGGTGGCAGACGAGGTGGCGAGCAGTGATTTTTTGGATATTCGTGACCATTGCAGAGAGCAGACACCTGTACACGAAATTAACGACGGAGCCAAGGGATTACGTCACACCGGTTTCGGTCTTTGAGCTTGTTTTGTGGCATTTCATTAACTTCTTCATCTCGTCCACCTATTTGTACCACCTCCTTGATCCATCGCCCAATTTTGGATTTCAACCTTGTGGCATTCCATCGTCAACAACATCACACTACTATTTGGGCCACTGGCATCAGAAAGTGGATCTGAAATGTCGACGGGACAGATAGTCTCGGTTTGTAGACTGGTTGTAGGTTATCTACAGGGGGGCTGCAGATACTACCGTCTTCCGAGTCCTTCATATAATCCAACTTACAATAATGACTCAGGACTAATGCCTGCAATAAACGCGACCACTTTTTCAGTATGACCTTCGTCTTCTTGAATATATCCAACCCTTAGGCAACTTGGATACTTGGGATCTATGATCCTTCAAGGTTCCGGCTACTGTACCCAGCTCATATCCATCTCGCGACGTCAATTTTACGCCAGGTATCCTGAGTGAACTCTTTCCAGCCAGGAGTTGTCCCCTCTCTCAAGGTCTTTACAGCGTCTGTATCCTGCAAGCATTTCGGCACTGATTTATATATATCATTACTAGTCGGATTCAACGTCGGAGTAGAAAGCAGCTGCCATTGAAGCTTCAGCTTTATGGTGGTTCTCTATGTCTCTGACAGAGATTTGTGTTCCAGCATGATTCGTGGGCCAACCCGTGATACCCCAATTTTGCCAAGGAATTTCCAAATCTCCCGCTGCAGGCAGGAACTAAGGTCAGGTATTGAATACAGAGTTGATATATTCTATCCTTACACTTCCGAGTCTCGATCTGAGTGTAACATAATCCAGTGAAACCAATTTGCTCGTTTGTGAGGAGTGTATGATCCATCTCCATTTGGGTTTTGTAAAACCTTACAGTGTTGGGCGTAGGATCAAGTGATGCTTTGGAGTAAACCTAATTTAAAGATTCCCGTCAAGCAAAATATGGATGGGGATCAATGATACATACCGTGTTGGTTTTCGTCAAGAAGTTTGCACCAGATATGAGAACACACTATTTGGCTCGATTGGATGATCTTGAGCAATTTACGACGATTAATGCTCTCACTAGCCGATCCTTTTCACCTTGTCTACGTTGCGCAAATTGAGGTCATATATTATTCGAGAGTAATATGGAATTACTTACACAATATCTTTTGAGAGCGCTCCACACACAAATTTCTCGCTGTTTGGTTTTAGTTGACTGCCCTTCAAGTTCAACCTTTTGGATTCGTCGTGATTTTTGTTCTTTGGTGGAAACATTGCAGATTAGACGGGGAAAATTATGAGATGAAATAATGAGTCTCACTGACGCACATAGTTCAGAGCAAAGAAACATCGACTTCCTTCCGGCAATTGCAGGATAGGATAGGATGGGGGTGGCGACTCATGATAGGGTAGACCCCGATCTTGCAGCTCAAGCAGTCGAGCAATTGGTGTCGCATGGCAAGGCATTGCTAGAATCCTGACAAGAATGGGCATCACGAGCGAGATGGAAGTGAACTTCATGATATATGATTCAAAACAGATGCTGAGAGTTGCGAGAGAAGAAATGAAGAGACCAGCTCGTTGAAGTTGAGGGAAGAACAGCAAGGGAGCCAGGAGATTTATTAACATCCCATCCTATCCTAACCGTTGAATAATGAGTACCGTCGTGCCAGCGAATGATTGACAATTTCCGTCGGTCGCCTATAAAATTAATAAATGCATATGGCACAAGATAACAGGGACGCCGAATCGGCCGATGTGTTCTGTGATGCTTTCCTTTTTTCCTTGTAGTGCAAGTCCAGACGCCGTCAGCGGACGGAGCCGTGTATCAATCTATCAATCTATCTACAGGAAGAAAAGGAGTAGGAATGGTTACAGACAATACATATTACAAGGAATTGCTGCAGTAGGAGTAGGAATATAGGGAAGTATCATGTACCTGTGACAATGGCCAGTATAACGATCCCATTCTGTTCTTCAGTTACTATTAGATTTGTTGTTGCTGTAATATGGATGAGAGCCAGCTAGCAATATGCTTACTTCAGAAAATGCGCGCGCAGGAAGACACGGCACGGACCCTACAATGGTCAGTCGCGCTCTCTTGGGCAGCATGCACGTGAAATGGGATGGGGAGAAGGGGAATAGGGTATAAAAATGACTGGAGACAATGACATGAAAGCATGACAGCTATCGGAGGGCGCAAATCCAGTTTCCAGATGTGCAAACAGCTGTTAAACTAAGATATATTTCGTTCGTCCGAGATTGGCTGATATCTATACAGACTACTCGTATAGAGCGATTGTACGAGAATACAATAGATCTGTACATCCGAATCAATCAGCTTGGTTAAACCATCTAATGAAGCGACACGTACCCTCTTTGAACCTGGACTTCCTCCAAAGCCACGATGTTCATGCTCACTCGTGTTGGCACCGTTTCAGATTATGGTGGTTGAACATCGCTTGAAGGGCTCGTGTTCGTGGCTACAGAGGAGCAAGGTTAAGTGAAGGAACGGCACAAAGTTCAAGTGTTGGTAAGAATATACATAGTCGATGAACGTAACGTTCACACCTTTCTATAATAGGACGTGCCATTGCCGGATTAGGAGTTGTAAAGACCCTAATCTTTTCTCTAGCGCTTTCAGCCTGTCAACAGAACCAACGAGTCAACGAGGCTACGCAAGTACTCGACGTACAACGCACCGATTGACCGAGAGAGTCCTTGCGCGGCGGCTTCATTCTTTCATTCATGGCGCGATTTCCTGGTGATCGGTAGGTAATCATTGGCGAAGAGTACGACGAATGACTTGAGTAGACTAGTCAGCTGGTGGATCAAAAGAAGGCGAGTAGTCTTACTACGCACTTATTGAGATGATGAAAGGTCCGCTAAAGCAGCCAAGCCCTGGAAACGATAGACGATCAATCATCCGCGAAGATAGCTGGCTACGCGCGCAGAGTTTATGACCAGCGTTAACCTCAGTGCAAGAATTTCGAGTGTCGTTACGCTCTGTAACATGAATCATTAAAAAGTAGAACAAGAAACAACGAATACACACCATCAACACAGAATTTAAGCCAAATCCGAATCTTCCAGCAAATTGATCGAGGAATGCTTCAAGAGGTGTTTGAAAAGAAGATAGACAGCTTACTGTAAAATACCGTCCGGAATCCGAGACCGACCGGATTATGTCATATCGGCTTCAGTTTCTTCCCTCTCTCATTTATAGCTATTTTCACAAAAGTTGGCGCCTCGGTCACACGCTTTACTTTTTTGCTTCAAAATAATCCCAAACAAAAACATTGATATCTCGCTCATTTCTCTACTGATTACTGTAAAATTTAGTGCGTTGACAAGCTGTAGTATACCTTCAGAACGCCCCATAGTTATTTTTTCAAGAATACAAAATTTTACAAATCTCAGCTATAAAATGGTGCCAAATGAAAACACAAATATCTCGCTCGTTTCTCTACCGATTGCTGTAATTTTTGGTGCATTGACAAGCTATAAGGTATCGTCGGAATGCCCCATAGTTGTATCTCGAATGGTGTGACCCAGACAATAGAATTTGAGGGATTTCACATATGACTGG
>MU823712.1:0-25392 GCA_027921425.1 Lentinula novae-zelandiae | reverse complement strand
GTTTTGTCCTCTGTTCTTTCGTTTTGTCCTCTGTTCTTTCGTTTTGTCCTCTGTTCTTTCGTTTTGTCCTCTGTTCTTTCGTTTCGTTTCGTTTCTTTGCCCAGTTCAGTTCTCCGTTCCCAATTCTCCATTCCTCGTTCTCGATTAAAGATTCAAGATTCTTGGTAATGATAATACTAATACCATCCTTTTACCCGTTCCCGTTCCCGTTCCTACACGCACATACTAGTCCTGACAAAAAGGCAAATCATGTGAAATCCAGAAAAAAAAAGACAAAAAAAAAAAAAAAAAAAAAAAAAAAAAAAAAAAAAAAAGCCGTTGAGATCAGATCTCCAAAATTGGCAGTATATGTACACTGTAAAGTACCCAAAATATATATATATATATATGTATATAATTTTTGAATTTACTTTGGTGCGGTGCTTCTAAACTACACTATACCAGACAAGGACCACCTCATTGAGCTTCAATCTACACTATATTTGGGACAAGGAAATGGCTGATTTTGGCCTCTAACATACACAATTCCGGAAAGAGTTCTGATAGAGCTTCTGGGTGCCTGATATCCCATCCTGTTCGGATGTTTCTTGTCATAGTGGTATATATATAGTGGTGGGGTTCTATCAATACTAAGTCTTGGCCTCAGCCTGTGTGGCTGCAAGATTTGCGTGGCCGAAGTATGTACAGTAATTTGGAATTTGAATTCAGACTTACGCGTCCTCGGAATGAAATCGGATGTAAAAAAAAAAATACTTTATAAACTATGCTGATATATCGTTGCTGATCCCTTATAAACAACCAACAATCATTGATATCCACACCGAGGCAACATCATTCCAATACATACACACATATCCATATCCATATCCACCATGAAATCCCAACGCATCGCTGTCGCCGGTGGCCAGGGTAAAATCGGCAAACACATCGTCGAAGGACTCCTCGAAGCCAAACAGCGATACTCCCTCGAGCTCATCATCGTCCTCTCTCGTTCCGAAGCACCCGATATCACCTATGCAGGCAACAGTGCCCCCGTCATCGCTGTGGACTACACCGACCAAGCGTCTCTCCAGGGAGTGCTAGAGCAACACAAAATCGACACCGTTATCTCCACTATCAGCGGACACACCCCCGATGCATTCATCACATCCCAAGAAAACCTCCTCCAAGCTGCATTGAACGTCCCCTCCTTCCACCGATTCGCGCCTAGCGAATTCTCTATCCCCTCCGAACAAGTCGCCGACAAAATAAAACTCTACAAAATGAAACTCCCCATCCTCCACTCGCCTCCGCAGAGCTAAACAAGAGCGTCCTGCTGATTCTTTCGAGTTCAGTCTAATCAACTGCGGGGATGTTCATGAATTATCTCGGGTACGGGAACACTAAACCCGATGGGCACAAAGCGCATGGGTACCTCGCGCGGTTTCCGATAATCTTTGATTTGTCGAGACGGTTTGCGGATATACCGGGGGATGGGGAGCGGCAGATCGTCTACACGCACGCGGATGATGTGGGGAGGTTCGTTGCTGCGGCGACGCAGTTGGATGTGTGGGAAGAGTATCTCGATATGGCGGGGGAGGTGGCGACGATCAATGAGGTTCTCCGGATGTGTGAGGATGTGTGTGGTGAGTACACCCACGACTATCTGTCAACTATGAGATAGTTATTGACCCCGATCGTCTCTAGGCACCAAATTCAACGTCAAATACAATTCCAGAGAAGATATACTCGCGCGGATGAGTTCCGCCCCAGAGAAATTCATGGAAAACTTCTTCATGGAAGGGTATTTAGCGACTATCGATGGGGATTCTGATGCTATAAGGCCTAATAATCTGAACAAGTTGGTGGACGTGAAACCTATGGGAGTGCGCGAGTATCTGGAGAAGTGGTGGGGAAATTGATTAGAGTAGGGTTCGAAGGATGTACTGTACACAATCATATTCGTTTCGTTTGTATGGTAAGGCAAGGCAAAGTCAAAAATCTAGAATCGATGTTCATCATCTTTGATTTTCATCAATGAGAATGTACTTCAACCCACACGAATTAATGCCCTCTTTATCATTTTCTGGCCCGTCCCTCATCCAAAGCTAGAGGAGCTCTCGGAGTCCTACCTCCTCAATTCGAAGAACAGTGGCGAGTCGAAAACGACTTGTGGAAACAAAGTCGAGATCGCGTCCGAGAACAATGAAATTAGTGAAAGTCCGAGTTGAGGATTGAAAGAGATTGACGGGGCCAGAGAAGATTACAGAACCTGGCGAAGCAATCTCAGCTGATACGACGCTCGATTTGCAAAACACGGCAGACCACATATCACATATGACAAGGAAGTCAGTGAGTAATAAGATGACGCCGCCGCCTCCTCCGACACTACTTGGTAGCCAACTGAAAATCTCCGCTCTCTCTCGAGCGCAGATAATCCATGCGCCAATATTTCCACTGACAATCACAGCTACGACCGTCTCGTCTGGAAGCGGAGGAAGTGACAACAATGATGCTGTAGACGCTAATGCTAGCCAATGGTTCCGGTGTCGGTACAAGTGCAAATGCCAGCACGGCGGGAGGGATGATAATACCCAAGGGCATTGGAACACACATCGATTAGCGAACAGGTTAATACCAATGTTTTAGTGTGGTCCTGACTTTGTCTCTCTGTGTGTACGTTCGAGATTCAAACTTCGAGCTACATCTAATTTTGCGGACGGGAGTCTTCCGAGCCAGTCGAGCCAGTCGAGATCGTCGTTCATAATATCAAGGCATGTATTTGGTCTGATTATTATCTAGTAAAGACAATTAAGCGCTCTACACTTGATGTTCATTGTCTCTCACTGTACGACGAAGGGACCATGAGGGGAAGGAATAGATCTGTCTAACGTGCATTGCACAATTCGCTACCAGCTCTCTTACTAAGTTGACCAACGGTGCCCACCAATCCTCATAAATTCGGCGAAATAGAACAATATTTTTCCTCGTCCTGACTATGCTCGGCATGAATTTGACGCGTCCCGGAATGAAATCGGATGCAAAAATCGGTGCTTACAATTGATGATTTATCAACACCACAGCGTTAAACATTTAAAAGCGCTTCAGAGCTAATCCCAAACATAGTACACCTCTACAACACAAACAACAACGACCATGAAATCTCAACGCATCGCTGTCGCAGGTGGACAGGGTAAAATCGGAAAACACATCGTTGAAGGACTTCTCGAAATCAAACAGCTGTACTCTCTCGAAATCATCGTCCTCTCTCGTTCCGAGTCACCCGACGTCAGTTATGCAGGCAGTAGTGCGCCCGTCATCGCTGTTGATTACAACGACCAGGCTTCTTTACAGGAAGTATTGAATCGGTACAAGATCGATACCATCATTTCTACGACAAGCGGCTTTTCTCCCGACCCGTTCATCTCGTCGCAGATAAACCTCCTTCAGGCTGCGTTGACAGTGCCCACATTCCGTCGATTCGCTCCGAGCGAATTCACCGCCGCTCCGTCAGAGCAGGTGGCAGATAAAGTAAAGCTGTTTCAAATGAAACTCCCCATTATCCACTCCCTCCGCAAAGCCAAACAAGAGCGTCCTGATTCTTTCGAGTTCAGCATTATCAACTGCGGCATGTTCATGAACTATCTCGGATACGGGAACACCAAACCGGACGGACACAAAGCGTTCGGGCATCTTGGGGCTTTCCCGTATATCTATGATCTGTCGAAACACACCGCAGATATACCTGGCGATGGAGAGAAACAGATAAGGTACACGCACGCGGATGATGTGGGCAAGTTTGTTGCGGCGGCGACGCAGCTTGATGTTTGGGAGGAGCACTTTGAAATGGCTGGGGAAGTGACAACTATGAATGAGATTCTCCGGATGTGTGAGGATGTGTGCGGTGAGTAGCCACGACTATCTGTCAAACTCGTTAACTTAATCGTCTCTAGGTTCCAAATTCGACGTCAAATATAACTCTAGGGAAGACGTAGTGGCGAGGATGAGTTCTGCTCCTGAAAAGGCGATTGAAAACTTTTTCATGGAAAATTATTTAGCCATTATCGACGGGGATGCGGATCTTAAAAGGCCTCTGAATTTGAACGAGTTGGTAGACGTGAAGCCTATGGGAGTGCAAGAGTATCTCTTGAGATGGTGGGGAAATTGATAGACACATATTTCGTTTGTACTTGGTGTTGTTCATAGCCCGTGGGAACAACGGCATCTGCAGTACAACTACCTGAGTACTCCGAGAGAAATCAGTGAAGCTGTCTTCTCAGACAATAAGATGAGCACAGTCAGTAAGAATCGAAAAATGCGCAAATGGCCTACCAAGTAGAACCAAGCGGTCCAAGCCTGGGCATACCGGATAGTTTTCGGAACGGTGTTCCGAGAGGGCAGGCAAAGTGCTAATCTGCATCTCTTTCTCGTTCCTCTTCGTTTTTCATCGTGACTATTTATCAAAATGAACTTTGCCTACGCGAATCATGTCCCTTCGTCGTTTGCTGGGCCTTCCTCATCTAAGCTCCAAGGACCTTTTGATGACGGGAAAAAGGAAAAGAGACGAAAGGATCTTTCTGGCAAGGTTGTGAAAGAGATAAGTGAGCGGAGAGAAGAGTGAGCACCTGTTTATGTTGTGTTTATAGTTTTCCCAACAATCTCTATAGCGGCAGGCACTACACGGAAAACATCAACGTTCTAGTCTCCACTACTGCATCTCTCTCAACCAACCCTTCGCTCGTGCCCTCATATAACCTTCGTCTGCTCCCATTCACCATATCCCGCTCCGCTCTGTTATACCAGGACGAGCTCTCCGAATCCTACTCTCTCTCGCGTGCACAAACTGCATTCCTCGAAGAACAGCGCAAAGTCGAGGATGAATGGAAAAAAGGTCGAGATCGCGTCCGAGAACGACTTTTAGAAGGAATCGAAGAAAGGAGGAAAAGAGCTCGAGAAGATAAGGAGGGCGAAGGAATATCAGCTGATGCGACGCTCGATTCACAGAATAGACCACATATTACAAGAAAGTTGCGGAATAAGATGGGCACGCCGCCCCCGATGACGCCACTTGGTAGTCAATTAGGAAGCGCGGCTGTCTCTAGCGCAGGGAACCCAGGCGCCATAAGCAGTTTCCCGATTACTTCTGGACCATTTCTCAATCCTCACTCGTTATCCGTGGACGAAATACCTTCCCCCTTCCCACTGGCCCTCACAGCTACAGCAATCTCGTCTGGAAGCGGAGGGAATGGTGGCAGTGGTGCTTTAGGTGCTAATACTGGTGGAGGAAGTGCTAGTGGTCCTGGTGTCGGTGGGAGTGCTAGCACGACAGGAGGTAGAAGAAGACCTAAGGGAAGTGGAACGCATCAGAGTCAAGCGATTGGAGGGTTAGGGAAAAGTTTGGCAATGTTAAATGCTTTGAAGGATACGGAGATCGAAGCGGATTTGGGAGAGATTAGGAGAGGGAATAAGAGGAGGAGAGCAGCGGTTGCTGCAGGTGCCAAGTAGTAGTGAGTGTGTTTCTTCTGTCAATATCTACTCTGGGAATTCATCTAGCTTAGCAGCGACTTTTCATTTACTTCTCGTTACGATTGTCATTCTTCACACTTATTAGTGACAACGGTCCTAAGCTTTTTACTCTCGCTGACCTTCGACTTTCATGGTTCTCTTTGCAACAACAACCGCTAACAAACTCTTTCTGTCTCGAAACCTAGGTTTCCAACTCTGCCCATCCTATCCTATGCAGGACACACATTAATGATGTGGACGTGCCTCGACAGACAATATTTGAAAGACTGATGCGCAACAAACGCAACACTTGCTGGGCCTACTTGACTTGTGCCCACAGCGCGTCATCCAGCCGGAATTTCATGCAAATACTGAATCACCCATTTCCTTCGTGTCAAGCGCATGTAAACTCTACACTCGTCATTACGCTCCCGTTTGAATGCTTCGATCTACAACTTTAGACACTGATACGACTTCCGAGTTTTGACCTCCCTCTTCCTTCTTTTCCGAAATCCAATTCGGTATATTCCAATCTTGCCATTGCGCATCTTCGATACCTTCAGGAAACTTGGACTCTGTCAAATGAACACGGTGTGAGGACCAGAGACGGAATGAAACGAATCAGAAAACGCAGTCAAGTGATCTCGACACATACCTATAGGAATACACCTAATCTTGAAGAAGGTGACCCAGTAGAGCCATGTTGGATCATAAGGAAAGTGCATGATCGCGTGGAGATGCTCTCCACTGGTGACAGTGACGACCTTGGTAGAATCTTTATGATGGCGAGATTGCTCGTAAGATGGAAGGTGGGTGCTGCCTTCGCTGTACGATGGAAGTCTTGAAGGAAGGCTGCTGTAGATCTGGAAATTGAGGCAAAAAAATTCGAACTCACTATCTCATCTGTACATATAACATTCAAGTACTCACAATGATATCTTTGAGGTCGTCGAACATCTTTTGTTGAGTTAGTGTGATATAACACTGTGCCAGGTTAAGCAAAAATAAAGAAATCAGTGATATGTCTGCCAATCGTTACCTTGTTGTACGGGAATAGTCCAGTCCGCCCCTTATTTTTGCAAACAAAGTGTTCTTTAGCATGAAAAAAAGAAAGCCTTGGGTAATTAAATACACACTCTATCAGTGAAATCTGGAAGCTCGTCTTCGAAATCACCTCTTTGCAAAATAGAGATGACTGGATTTAGAACATGTGGCTCTTGTGGTCGCCTTTGGTTTCCAAAGAGATTTTCAGCAGGGAGGTGCAGAGTATGATTGCTGTCAAGTTTCGATATTCCAATCTGTGTTTGAAATTTGAAGGTTGGGACGAAGGCTGATATTATGTATATGTCCTAAGTGAGCAGAAAAGTACACACGTATCTCGAATAGCCAAAACCAATCAACACCTCCTTCTTGGGGTCATATACATCTTTCTTCGCGTTTCCAAACAAATTGCCAACAGGAATTGCGTTGCAAAAGCTGACGAGCGTCGAAGCCAACAGCATAACCAGGACGACATTCCGAAAATTCCTATTACTGTCGAATCGTTGATTGACGCAACGATCAGTAATTATTTCCATGATGAGTGCTAATAACTGTACTCGTATAAAGTTGATATGTTTTATGAAATGAGCGTCTGGAGGCGGGTCGGAAGAAATCTGAACCAAAGACCAGCTTCAGCGAGCAGACAAGTTGAAGAGAGCTGGAAAGTCGACTGCGGAAAAGGGTTCGGCGGGTTTTTATATGCAGACCTGATGCAGACCTGCGCATCCCGACGGAAAGCATACTTTTTAACGGATGCTTGTCATTAGCATTGAATTCAGCCTGCAGGCTCCTGCAGGGCGATCCTGGCTTGCGGAACTGCTAAAAGTTGAAACTTATAAGGTTATGGGAGGTTATGGGCTGCCTTGTGGCCAAGTGAGCCAGAATTATTGCTGAAAGCTTGCCAAGCGCCTGAGCTATCAGGATTCGACCTGCGATAAGTGAAAAGACGGAGGAAGAGATTCGTCGTATGTAATCTTATCTTATCTCACATGATCGGTCGATTGAACACTTCACGTTCGTTACCGACGTTCATCCATCATCAGACCTAATTACCATGCTTCAGCCTCTGGAATCATCAATCCACATACGATCCTTCAATCTACTACTGATCACTATACTTCTCTTCGCCTTTTTCTCTGCGCCCTCTGTCAGTGTTCTCGTAAATGCCCAGAGCCAGTCGAACCTCAAGACTTTACGGCGAAATCAAGTATCGTTTACCCACCAGCATGAAATAATCCCACAGCCTGGTCATCTGTTATCTGAAGAAGCACTTCAATACGCATCACGAGCCTCTATCGATAATCATTTCTTACCGACAACAACTCTTCAGTCAGACCCGGGCCTTGGCCTCAACTTAAAGACTCGACCGACAGCAGTCTACAGGCCGCGTTCTCTAGATGCGTTCCATGAAGCTAGACTTGCCAATAAAGCCCGACACACAGGAAGTGATAGAACTGGAATCAAGTCTGAAATTGAAGGCCGGGTTCGGAAGGATAATGTTGGCGGCTCAGACGGTTTGGATGAAGTTGACGTCAGCTGGGACATCTTTCATCTTGACGGACCCGACGTTCGAGACATACATACATTAGCTCAGCTAGCTAGAATGAGCGGGAATGCATATGTCCTTGGGCCGAATGGAAAGAACTGGTATGAGTTGGACGGGGCATGGAATATCGTATGCAATCCCTATCTTCTTCCCCTGATATATTGTACTGACATATCATATCATTCATATTTCAATACTTCCGAATAATGACTCAGAGCTTTCCTTTTGGCTATGAAGATGCCCAAGACGGTTTCCGGGGCCACGTATTCCTTTCTTCTGACAACTCTACCATCGTGCTCGCTATCAAAGGTACGACGTTGCAGGGTCCGACGTCGAAGAAGGATAAGTTTAATGATAATCTGTGAGTATGTAGCGGCTATATCCTGCGCCGATGCGCCCGCACACACCTTGAATTCCCGAGCATCGAGGCTTACTTGCTTTAATCACTTCGTCCCGTTCTCCGATGTGGCGGTGTCTGTTTTCTCAACATAGGCTCTTCTCGTGCTGCTGTGCCCGCGTGGATTTCTCCTGGATCTTCCATCAAGTGTGTGACTGCTATTCCGGGAGTTGGAAATGCGATAATACATGTCTTTCTAATGCCTTGGTGGAGGATAGTATGTTTTATACGATCGGAGTGGTAAGTCGACTATTAGTTTACAAGATACATCATACTAATTCTGTCATCTCAATTTTCATCCACTGTTCTGGTGCTACTTCTCTGTTTCCTTCAAAATTCCAAACTCCAGAACCTTGTTAACGACCTCCGCACCCTTTACCCCAGCGCCAATCTCTGGCTCGTAGGCCACTCGCTTGGCGGTGCCCTTGCCTCGCTTCTCGGTTCGACGTTTGGTCTTCCGGCTGTAGCGTTCGAGAGTCCCGGTGAACGCCTTGCGGCGGAGAGATTGGGACTGCCTATGCCGCCTGCACCGATTGGACCAACTGAATCGCAAATGTCCTCCTCAGAGGAAAGCTCAATAATTCCCAGTCTGTCACCAGTAGTTCACGCTTATCATACTGCCGATCCTATACCCCAGGTAACAGGGTTTATTCTCATCTCCCCTAGTTCCCAGTTTTCTCTTTCTTCGTTTGTTTGAATACTAATAGGTTGACACACAGGGAACATGCACCGGCCCCTTCTCTCCCTGCTCCCAAGCAGGATACGCACTCGAAACACACTGTCACCTCGGCAAAAGCATCGTGTTTGATACAGTGACAGAGTTCGGGTGGAGAGTTGATATAAGGAGACATCCGATACGGGAGGTTGTTGGTGTTATGGAGACCTGGAGCCAGGAGGAGATGTCTGAGGAGGCGGAAGACGAGGAAGAGTATTGGCGTAAGGCGAACGGTATGGAGGAAAGAAAGACCAGGAGCAATAATGGTAAAAGAAGCAGAAGCAGGCAAGTCCCTGAAGCAAAGGAAGAAATTGATTGTGTGGATTGTTTCAAGTGGGAGTTTGGTTCAGAGTTCAAGGATAAGAGCTTCGAGGCTTCTGCGTGCGGATCATAGTGGATGGTGAGATGAGGTTTGCTTGTTGGTTCCGATGTAAAGTATGTATGCTGATGTATGTATGTATTATGATCTAGTGGAAGAATGTGTATTAATGTAAGCCATGTTCGCCAAGCCAAGTGTGAGACGGAACCGTTGCTAGTATTCGAAAAATCGAAAACATTGTGATTCAAAACACTGAGCTCGGGCTCTAATGCCCCCCTTGATGAACCAGTATCTCCCAGACCCTGGAGAATCGTATACAAAGTGGACTACGCAAAGCACTGTATGCAACGGGCAATACTTACTTCAGTCAAAGCCCGATCCAACCTGCTGTAACAAAGCTATAACAAATTTTCAAGTTGCTGCTATTAAGGCGCAGCGTTCCTTGGTTTATGTACGTAAATCTAAATTTCTCTTCGGTTTTCTTCTACTTTATCATCTTCGAAGCCATTCGCCACCCAGTCCAGGATCATTGGTGTTAACTTCTGCCTCGCTCCTAAGGGTCTATCCCCCACATAAAAGTCAAAAAATGGATCATTATGTACTCCCCCTTTGAGCTCGAAGAATTCTGCCTTTCCATGCCACGGCTGAATTTTCTCCTTGAAAAAAACGCGATCGGCATCTCTCAAACATTCAAATTCGCCAGTGGACACAAATACTCTCTCAACAACATCCGACAACCCTTTGTACCAATCAGAAGGCGCACGAATGGGATCCACAAACGGGACATCAAAGAAAGGATTTTGTAGCCCGGACAGAACGTCAGAGCCCCAACGAACAAGAGAGTCCGTGCTGAGTACGTCAGTGTGGTCATTTTCAATGAACGAAAGAAGGATTTCGTTGCTCTCTTGAGATCCTGCGCCTGTCATCGAAATCCAGGGCGACATCATATAAGCCCCTCGTAAACGAGTTCCGGGAGGGATAATTGGCGGAGAGAATGGCGGGTAAAGCATGGAAGAAAGTATCTGGGATACAAGGTTTCCACCAGCTGAATCGCCAACAAGCTGAAGGTTCGACGGTTTGACATTTTCAACGCAGGTCAAATGCTTGATTGCTTGATTTGCTTGCCAGAGGGGGATCGGGAAGTGTGCCACAGGGATGACAGCTGAACAGAGAAAATAGCGGATAATGATTAAAATATTAATCTCTGATTATGCGAATATGCGGTCATGCTTACAGTACGACATTATCGCGATGCCAACTTCCAAGCCTCGTCTTTCAAGCTCTAGTTGAATAAACCTCCAAAAAGGAAGCATAAAATTCTGTAAGGGAGCTATATACGCTCCACCTGAACGTGCATGTCAACAGATCAGACTAGACGACCAGGACTGGATGGGAAATCATTCATCATCCTCGATCCAACGCACCATGACAAAAGAGGATAACTTTTTCAGTTCGTTTCGGCCCAATCCACAGAAGTTTTCCTTCGCCTTGTAGTTCGTCAATCGTGATAGGAAGTTTCTCTTTTCTGGCCCATTCAGAATAAATCCCCACAGAAGTACCCAAAAAGTACTGGAGCTCTACGTCGGGGAGGGCATCCGTTACAAATCGGAATAAAGTGTCACCAACAACGCGCTTGAGGTTTTTTGTCTTAGACCGAGCAACAAGAGGCGAGACAAGGATTTCGAACGGTAAAACAAAAACTATAAACATTCCGAGGCCGATTGTGAGAGGGCAACCATTTTACCTAGCGATGAATAACTTACGCAGGCGCATGAGCTTGATCTTCATCCAAAGATACCTCGGCCAGCCCATTGCTGCATATTTGGAGTGGTCTAGTTTGGGGGGTGCGCTATATGATAGAAAAGTCATTTAGAGATTGCTTATTCGATTCGCGAGGCCAATTCTGAGGATTTATACCTCGGGGATTGAATTTACACCCTCATGTAGTCAAGATATACTACTGGCTCCTTGGAGAAGATCTGTGAAAGCTGGGACTGTCGTTATCCGGAAGGATACAGTGCGGGAACATGATTTGAAATTGACGACCCACCTCAACCCACCGCACACACTACGTATGTGCCATGATACATATAGAGCAATAGTATCGTACGGTGGTTCACGGATGATCAGCTTGACGGAAAGGAGCGGAAAGGTAGGTTGATAGGAAATCTTGAATGACCAAATCGAACTTCAATCTTCAGGCAAATGGAGATTGAGTACTTACATACTGTATCATTTCGAACAAGTGTGCACGGCCTGCGACTTATTCACGCTTTGTACTGTTCACAGGAGCCTGTAAACTGCTGACGGCCTCTTTGAACAGCCCGAAATTGTTCATTTGAGCAAAGATTTTGGACTGACACAGTGACAAAGCCGGGTGGCAAAGGCCCGTTCTGCGTTATGATTTTGATTATCTCATAGCTCTCCCATGTGAAAGTTTAAACTTCTCCTTCTCCATTTTACACCAGGTTTTGCTGTATGTTCTAAGCACAAGCCCTCTGTACAATGTTTGAAGACAACGATAACACTGATAATGTGACATTCCTGGTCTTCGAGGATCGGCACTAGTTATGTTTCCTTTCATTCAGAAACGAAGCTGAGCGCTGAAGCTGCTGTCCTAATGATACGTCAACTTCAACCCGCTTCATCCTCAATCGCCAATTGGACTGCGAAGTTCGCGGTGCTGTCTGCTGCGGAGCTACGCCCGCCAATCACGATGCCAGTCCTTAGACCAGCTTATGATGAAACTCAGGAAGCAAACATCCATAGATGTGGTCAAAACTATTAGGTAAGTCACTTACAGTTTGCGTTTTCATCTTCTTCGATTATTAGAAGATGGGAGAGTGACGAAGGAAAGCGAAAGCTAGTTGAATGATATCAAAGGATCCCGTGTATGACAAAAATAAAAGGTGAGCTCCCCGTCGGATTTAGATGTTATTTAACCTCTGATTCAACTAGCTGACAACAAAGGCACGAACAGAAAAGTACACTCGGGGTCTGAGTTTGACTAATCGGATTCATGAAATAGAACAACTGCTTGGTTGGAGCAAGCAGGACGCGATCGTTACATTATTATTGGAAGATCCGATGCATGTCGCTGTTGTATACTTTTTCTGGATATCCTGGACGTTGACATGAGTAGGTTTCACCCGGTTCAGTATTCGAACTCTTCATCAACTTCGCAAGAACTCCACGGTAAAAATATGCTTGTGTTATATTCCCGCGGAATTCTTGGTTGCTACCTGCAAATTGCATAGAAGAAATGTTACAGAGATCTACGCTTTTACGAGCAGCAAGTGGTGGATTAGAACGGGATGACTGTAACCATTTGTCAAAAGGTACATAAGGAATTGGGACCGCATTTATTCTTTGTTCAGTTTCGTTCGCTAGGTCATCGGCTGACACTTTACTAATTTGTTGAAAAATTCACAATTTTTGATTACAATTGCAGACATTGAAACCCGAATGCGCTTTCTTGAGCACGGTAGTCCAAACTTCAGGCTTCAAAGTCCGCTCGGGGGTCGCCTTCATCTCACCCCTCGCTTTTTCTTATATGTCCTCGTTATTATCTGGACGAGCATTGACAGACGATGCTACACCCCATGCACACGCTTTTCCAGTGACAAAATAGTGCACCCCATTGTGCGCGCAAACGGTCCGTTGACATAGGTATACCGAAACGACAAGCACCGGCAACGATTCCAAGTCTTAAACCCTCATTTGAGCTCCCAGTGTAGACGATCAAGTGAATGAGGGTCCGAGTCTGCGACTATATCTTGGACATGACAGTGCAACTATACCATAGTCTGCAAGCAGACAAGCGTGCGTGATAAAATTTATAAGGTTCAGGTCTTGTAACAAGCCTCAAGCTTCAACGCTTCAACTTTAAGATTTAGGACCGATGGGACCTATGTATGTCGTGTCGAAAAAATGCAGAGCTTTGTTTACATCGGAGGTTATACATAGTCATAACATTCACAGCTTACATAGTTATCGCGGGAGAGGCTGAGGCAAACCTAGAACTGGAGTGCAGTCTAGACTCCACAGCTCCCTCCGCAATCGTACGCCATACTCCACTGCGTAAACTGCGCGTCATAGTCTTATTATTTCATCGGATCTATTTCTGCGTATACTATATATACAGCAGACCTCTATCTCGTCCCATCTTACACCTACATTCACACAAACAACAAACAAATGTCGAACTTATTCAACAAGATGAAATCCAAAGCTACATCCGCTGGTAGCAAGGGCGAAGAGGAACAAAGATTTTCTATCCAGCCTCATCCTGCTGTGAGCCTTCTCGCCTTTCACATCGACTGGGTTCACTCAAACACAATTTCTGCAGAAAACAAATAATCCGGCTGATCTTCAGAATCCAGCTCCTGGAACAGGAATGGGTCTAAACAATAACGAGCAGATGGCTCCTTTCCATGCTCGTGACCCACACGTTCCGAGGGATCCGCAGGTGTTGGAATCGTTGGGAAAGCAAGAAGTCAAGGTGGGTTCGAATGGACGTTCATTGTTCGAAGTTCCATACTGACATCAGCTTTTCGGCAGAGTCGCGACGAGTTACGAGCCCGACAGGCCGAGTTGAACAGAAAGTAAACTAGGCCGTCAGGATGTGCTCATCATGACCCAGTTGCTTTTTGGTCCATATACTGTCTTCATCATAGATGGCGTGGGTTTCCAATTGGTCGCTGTTTTCCCGTTTACATGTACATTCACAAAGCACTTCGTATCATAATATCGTTTAATCAAATTGTTGTATTTCCACATCGCTTTTACAATTGTCGAGTTGAAACGAGTCAAACTTTTTTATTGATCTTCCGATGCAAGAAGACCTATTCAAAAGCTATTACAGTTCTCATGGGTGTATACAAGGAATGTCAACTAGACTCAAGAAATGGACAACGATCGTATTGTCCATCAGAGTATTTCAAATTTCACAACCAAACGACTCTTTTTTCAGAAATAATACTGTGGTGCATAGAATCCAAGATCAGAGTCATCAGTCCTCGGGTTCGTAGCAACGACATTCGGGAGGGAGTCTCCATCTGCCAGGTTATCCCTTGAATATGTGAAACTGTATCGTTCAGCGCCATCCGGGTCCGAGGATTGCGGCACACCCAAAAAGCTAATGGACGGAAGAGGATCCCGACCGGTCTCTCCGAACGCAGTAGGCTGTATTTCGATCCTGAAGAATTGGCGGAGCTGGCTTTCGTCGTCGAGGACACTGCAGTCTGAACCGTAGAATTCCGTGGTGACATAGTCTATATATGGCGCGGAAGAAACAGAGTATCGATGTAACAATTAATCAATGATAATCTGTTTACATCAATTCCTTACCGCCAAGCTGAGATCCAGTCACGCAAAGACCAGTATTGACATCTTGAAGTTGGCCATAGAGGAAAGAGATACCGGTATCACTATAAGATTGATCCCAACCCATGAAACTGGAATTGCAGGTGTTAAAAATGAACTAAAGTGTCGGTTAGTTGGGATATTTGGCGCTGAATGTACCAGTGCGACGAACCTCGGAGTTTGTAGGGCTGAATATCTTTAAAAGGTAAGCCTCTACACCATTGACAACATAATCCGGTGCATGAAGGGATGCACCAGTGCGGGTGATGCTAGGATTATCGAGCATATCGAGCTGCAAGGTCCCGTTGACTGCTGGTGTACATTGGAGGTTGCTGGCAGCGGGGGCAGCAAGAGCAGCGGAGGCAAACGCGAGAAGTGACCAAGACAGCATAACGGAGGAGGTTGAGCAACTGGATATTCTTCCTTGAGGAAAAAGGTTCCTTTTATACGATTACGTTTAGGGTTCTGAATATCCGTTGAAACGAAGTCTTAAATTGCAAGGCCTGATGGCTGAGACATTACCATATGAGCATATGTAGGTTCGGTATAAATTGCCCGTTGAGGGAGAAGAAACATGATGATATGTGTTGGGGAAGGATCTAGGCGAAGTCGGGATGCGTTCAGTGAATGTAATTGTTGAAGAGAGAGAAAGCTAAAGTTAGCGTCTGGAAGAAGAGTTAGAGGAGAAGGGGAAAAAAGTAAGGCAACTCACCAGAGCTGAGAGTACAACAGAACATTTTGTCGACTATTGTCAACGCGATCGTGATGCGTCGGGAGCACTGCATTGAACGCTATAGAACACAGAACTCCACGTAACGCCTGATAGCACAATTGATATCGATATGATGGTATGAAACCAGTTTTCGTGCAATATTGTGTGTTTCCGCTTGTTTACTCAGCTCCGTGCCTTAGTATCTATCAATGTCTCTGCCTCTGCATTCTACCTACTCAGAATGTGAGGGGCTCTGCCGTTGATATGCCAAATCGATGATATGTAAATTGGATTTGAAGTGTTCTACCTTATAAAACTCGGTTTGGAACTGTGTGTACCTTCAGGTTGCTTCAACCATGTAGTGATTGGATATCTGCCTTGACGCAGCGGGGCCTCTGCCTTGAAAAACATACTGCTCTGCCTTCAAGGAACCAGAGTTCTGTCGCTTCGGAGATTTCTACTGCCTTCAAAGAGCCTTGTCCAAGGCTTCTGTAAATCAATTCAACTGCTTCCCAAGCGGTGACCGATGCCTTATGACTCTCTTAACAACTATATACCTGTACCGACTAACAACTTCTAAATTACTTATTCATTGTATATACTTGTTTTCTATGTCAGTTTCTATCTATGATGCTTTTCTAGACTGCAAGTACACACACCGGAAAGAGACAAAGTTCCGCTTGACAAAATTTCAAACTGATATATCATGTGACCGGCGATATGCCTGATATAGCTTGTTCGCAGTCACATGGTATGTTAGTTATGCTGAATTATTTGAGCGGAACCTTAGAGCGAGTTCACAACTACTTAAAACTTCGGATTTGCTACAAGGTTTTGAGATAAAATTGATGTTTGTCCGCAAAAGCATCACATGCATTAAGATTTGAGCAGAATTTTTTCTCTTTCTGTGAATTGGCAATCTATATATACTAAAAAGTGTCTGGATACATTGTCTTCGCAATTACAAGGGCATCAATCCAAAGCTGTATGACTTCCTGTTCACGAGGTAAGCGAACATGATGCTGAAGCTGTTGGTTTAGGAATATAATTTGTTCTTGAGTAAGAAGGGCTGATGGTGGACTGACGGCCACCTCATTGAGGTCTGGAGGGGGACCTCGACGGCCAAGCCAGGAGCCTGATCCTTCATGAGAATAGTGCATGCGCAGATTTCGCAGTAACGTCTCATCTTGTAATCCTTCCCAATCTACCCCGAATACTTCAAGCTCTTCATCTGTCATTGTGAATTGGTCAAGATCATCGCCCCGCACCCCATTGACCAGAGAGTCAAATACAAACATATCTTCTGGGCTGCGGGCTGGGCCGCGCCGCTGTGAAATTCGATGACTATTCCAGGATTCGGCCCAGAAGGTAAGTTGCTCATTGATCATTGGAAGGAAAAGATGCTGAAGTAGCCATATGTGGTTTGAATTGGAAGCCTGGAGTCCATGATGAATTTCGAGAAGGGTAAACATATCGTGCCACGTCTGACTGCAATAATGGCTAACATCAACCCACAAACGTTCAATTCGAACATTGTGAACAGATCTAATCAAGAATAATATTAGCATCGACTCATTATGAATGCAATAACATACCTTCCCCAAATATATGAGCCATGCCCATCTCCCCGGGCATGTTCCATGAATGCTGCGACCCAAATGTTTTCAACACCATGATCTCCGCGAACTCGTGAAGGAAGTCGATATTTCTCCGCTGCTGTCAAGAAAAGTGACAGAACAGTTTGTCCACGATTATTATTACTGGCCCGCAGTCCTGTGATGAGCCTTGAATACCCATCTATGAAACCATGAATAATAATACCCCAACGTATGAGGCCTAGAATACATATGTGATATGGTTACTCTGAATGTTTGGAAAGCATGCAAAAACTCACGATGATGACCATCATGGTGCCACAATGAATTTGGTCCCGGAACAGAATATCCTCGACGGCGAATTTGAATTCGGTCAAAAATGCGGTGAATAGGGTCAATACGGATAAGAGACTGACGAATACGCTCGTATGGAACCATAACATTAAGGCGGCGAAGCATTCCATCAAGCATTCTAATGCCTGCTCGGTGAAAGTGGATGCGCAAATGTCCTATCAAGGAGTCTAGTTGCTCGTCTGAGATATTAGAGAAGTAACCAGATAAAGACGTGGATGGTATTGCAGCTACTTCCGCACGTATGTCGTCTGGTAACTGCACTGGTAGTGGAGCTTCAGGGTCAAGCAGCTCATCTGTATCCCTTGAATGGATGGTGCTATCGACCCTCATGGAAGATTCAGTTGAGGCAAATGGATTGGTTCCTGGGGAAGCGATACCATGTTCTAAAAGACGACGCCGAAGGGTTGAACGAGGCACATCAAGAAAATGACTAAGTCCTGTTGTTGTACGGCGATGGTAGGCAAAGCGAAGAAAGTCTGGATTGATTACTGTACGTGGCCGTCCAGGGCGTCCAGTGTATTCAGTGAATACAACCTCAGGTCTCCCCGAGTGTGATGCTTCTATACGCTGTTCATATAGAGCTCGGATATCTAATATCATTACCTGGAGACTGCTCTGCAGGATTTGAGCTTCTTCTGGTTCGAATATTGCTGCATTCTGAGAGTAGCATTGCATCAATAATGTAATAAGAAGAGAATCATGGTTTTACCTCATGTGAAAGCTGAGCAAATTGATTCAAATCCTCTCCAAGGAGCTGCAACAAAAAAGGATCTGTTGGTTCCATATGAACTTGAGTAACAACCGCCTCAAATTGAGCATAGTGAGCTCGAAATGCATCCAAAAGACTTGTAGAGGCTGAAGAAGTATTCAAGCTTGTAGCCACATCTGGAGCGACTGTCAGTGATATAAAATGTAGAAATACCCAAATCCAAATCTGAGCTAAGGACAAAATTTGCATAGTTGTGGACGTTGTGGACGTTGCAGACGTTGTGGACTTCTTATGTAAAAGGCTATTTCCGATAATGATTGTCAATTGCCATCTCCGCACAGGAACCGGCATAACATTGAGATCTCTTTTAATTATCCTCATCTCTCTTTGGTTTCCAAGACATTTCCATGCAGCTTGATATAATTAAAAACAATACCCTTATTATTTGAAGACCAATGAAGTACTGGACGGGAAGTTCAGAAAAGCGTTCAGGTATCAGATCTAACATCGCTAATAGCTAAAGTTAACCGTCAACTTCTTTGATGTACTGAAATACATATGCATTCAGGCAAATACTAATAACAGGCCAACGTGCTTCGTCATCTATTTCTTCTCTTCTTTCTCTTTTGATACACGGAGTCCTGATTATGGACTTTACTGACTGTAGTCAAGATGACTATTATAATCTCATACTCCAGGCGGCTTGCGGAGGAGCCCATTCAGACATTTCGCAACCCGCTTCAGACTTCAATGTTGCGATGAAAGCTCAAGACTCTCTTGAGCCCAGCGCTGGAGACCACAACCTCGGAAACGAGATTGCGGTGGTTTCTGAGGTTGCAGTGGCCGAACAAGGTAAGATTAAAATCTATAGTCCAGATGCATATTTAATACGCTTACCAGATTGCGATGCACAAGTCGACGCTGTACCGATGAACTCATTAGTGAATGGTAAGCATCAGAGTGTTGAGTTCAAGCTTCTTAACATCTATAATTCTGAGGCATATAAGCAGATACTGCGTTAAGCGTTGAAGGTTCTTTATTTGGTATCCATGATGCTTTAGGTGGCCACAGCTTTGTGTCCCCTTCTAGCGTTGATTGTCCTTCTGGTATCCCGCTCTCAGTCCCTTCCAGCACCTATAATTCTTCAGGCGTTTTCTCTCCCAGCACACACCCTAGTCCTCCTGGTATCTACGATGGTCTTTCTGGCAATGGACCTCCTCCTGGTGTTGGCAACGGTCCTTCTCCCGGTATTTACAACGCCACTGCTGCTCACATTTGCAATGCTCCTGGTGTTTTCAATGCCACTGCTCCTCACGGTTGCCATGCTCCTGCTCCTGCTCCTGGCATATACGTATACGGTGCCGCTGCTCCTGGCGTTTATGATGCCGCTGCTCCTCAGTTTCACGATCTGACTGCTCCTGGTGTATACGACACCCCTGCTCCTGGTGTATACGGCGCCCCTGCTCCTCACGTTCATAATGTGACTGCTCCTGGCATTTACAATGGTCCCCCTAGCATTTTCAATAATTGGTCTGGTGTCTATGGTGCTGGGATTTGCGGTTTACCTGGTGTTTATGGTGCTGGGATTTACGGTCCACCCAGGGCTTATGGTCCACCTGGAATTTACAGTCCATCTGGCGTTTACGGTGCTGGGTTTTATGGTGCTGGTGTTCATGATCCAGATGTCTATAACCCTGCTCAAAATCCCGCTCACAATTTTGCTCAAGCTCACGGTCCTGGTATCCATATCCAGTATGGTACTCCTGCTCGCAGCCATGGTCTCAGCCGTTACCATCCCTACCAGCTGACAGCACGCCAGTCGAGCTCTCGCACTTCCTTGAGTATGTCATTCTTTCGTTTCCCTTGAACGCTTCAATAACTGCTTTCTGAAACACTACCAGCAGCAACTTCTCCCGCAGCAACTTCTCCCATGCAAATCCCAGTTCCGGTTTTAACACAGTCTTCGAACGTACCTGCACAAGTACTTCCCACCTCAGTATTTCTGCCTCAGACAAACCAGGTTATACCGCGACCCAAGAAAGCAACTCAAACCTCAGCTATTACCCCCGAGCCATTGATCGAAAAGCCCTCAAAGGGACCGGTAATTTTTACATCAGCTTGCAACTTCAAGGACTATTGCAGTATGCACCAGTATGACCGGCTCTCTGCGATTTACAAACCCAGGGAACCAGGTGATGAGCAGCGTACATCGACCACCTATTATCAGTGGTCTGATGCACGAAAGCTTGTGATGGAGAGTGTTGGTTATACGGGGGGGCTGGATTTGCGAAGGTACAAGATTTGTTATAATAACGGGGAAGGAAAGGTGGAGACCCTTGATACTATTCTTGAGACTCATCTAGGCTGGAATTGTGGAACATTTAAAGCAAGTACACGGGTTTTTGAGTGCTTTGAGAATCATGCGATAAACTCTATGTGGGATCCTAATCATATTCCAATTAATAGAACCAACAGTCCAGATTCAAATGGTAGGCTTCTAGTCGACTTAGAGTTTCTTGATACTCAAGACGTTCTTGCTTCTTCAATTAGGCTTGATTTCTCTGGACAAAGAGGACCCATACGAGGTATGGAAAGGGATTGAATATCTTTTCTATCAGCCAGGATTTTTCAAGACTGGTGACCACCCATCTCGCAATGAGCGCAACTCCAAAGAGGAGCAAATTGCTGCTCAAGTCTCTCAGAAGGATATGTCACACCACCGGAAAAAAATTTTAACTTTTCTCATACCCCGTCAACCAACCACCAATTGATTACTATTTCTTTCCTTCCTTAATTTCATAGTTTTACTAAATATACCCTGCAGTTATTTCAGTTCAAGAAGGATTACATTAGATTTCTTTTAATTGTTTCCTATCGCTCCTTTTCCCATAGCTCCGTTTCCCATCGCTCCTTTACCTATCACTCCTTTACCTATCACTCCTATTCCCATAGCTCTGTTTCCCGTCGCTCCTTTTCCCACTGACCAATGACCACTTCTCGTCGACTGCTTCCCATTTCCCGTTTTCTCCATCGCTCACATCCTCATAGCCCCTGTCTTTCTATCAGTCATATGAATCGTTGTTAATAAAGTTATACAACCACATTTTCATGTCCTGCCCAAGCACGTTGACGGAGATGGTAGTTGTTGATAGTTCGCTCATTCCGTTCGGCCCGTCTTCTGTCACGCTCACGTGTGGTAGTATGAGTCCCAATACTGTTGGCTCCACCTCGAAGACGCAAGATAGTGTTTTCAGAGGGAAGCATGGTACCATGAAGTAACATTGAGTCAAAACTCCTGCAAAATATCTATGAACATTGGCAGCAAAGAAATTTAATTACAAACCATAGCGTATTCTCATGTGATTCAAAATAATAGCCATACTGAAGTGCACAAAATGCAAACTCACTCCACTTCTTCTCGGCTTGCAACACAAACTGAGCACAAAGTGAAGGAGTAGCGTCCTTATCGTAATGCTGTGGTGCTGTGTAGCCTGAACAGTTGAAGAGGTTGAGACCACATAAGCCCACTCTTTCACAA
This sequence comes from Lentinula novae-zelandiae, assembly GCA_027921425.1. Classification (NCBI taxonomy): domain Eukaryota; kingdom Fungi; phylum Basidiomycota; class Agaricomycetes; order Agaricales; family Omphalotaceae; genus Lentinula; species Lentinula novae-zelandiae. The sequence goes on along the minus strand of MU823712.1, from coordinate 3,618 downwards.
AGCGCGGACTGGTTCTTGATCTTCTTGACTAGATCAGGGTGAACAGCTCGTGCTGTTGCCAGAATTGTAGCTGACATCTGAAAATTATATCGGATATGTGAAACAGATTATAATGATAACTAAACAAACCTCAGCCTGCTCAAAAAGTATGGTGATTCCCCATAATGTATCAGCATTGATACCTTGGTAGAATGTGTAATGATCTGCTAGATGGCCTCCTGATGGCTGCCGCGCACCAAAGGGTATCATTTGCCCAACTACCCAGAAGTCAAATTTACCACCGCGTAGAACTGGCTGGACGCCCAGTGGAGTTTGTGAGTAACGAACCAGGCGGTCGAATGTACCATTTGGACCATGTGAAAATGCATTGTACCAGATAAAATCTTGCTGTTGGATAATGAAAAAAACGTCTAGTTTTACAGATTATCACACACCAGTTTTTGTTTTGAAAATAACAGAAAAATATGTTTACCACAACGCTGTATGACTTCTTCGTCACGTATAGCTATCTTGCGCAGCCCAATTTCATCTGGATCCACAATCTCAGCAGCTTTGCTAGCCTTTCTGCCCTATCCATACAAGCTGTAAGATAATTATATATGTGAAAACTTGTATTCTGACCTTGCGAGGTTTCATGCGCTCTTCAGGTGGTACTTTGGTTACTCCGACTCCTTCCCAGCGTTCAACAAAATCCGGATCTGTGTTCAGTTCCACATCTATACGCTGAACACAACGCTTTTCAGGAACCTCTGAAGCACATTTTGTACAGTGCAGAATATTCGGTTGGTGAGTCTGTTTGTCAACATCTTTCAACAGATCACGAAGTTCCATAGATCGTTCAATAATAAAAAATATAATTTCATTCCATTCTCTCTTGGCACGGTCCCATTGACGTTGATTCAGTCGCTGAACTTGGAGGTATTGCATAGTCCGGCGATAAAGGGCTTCACTATTGCAATCCCAGACCTAACGGTGGCTCCTCAGATCAGTATTAAATCTTACGCACAAAGAGAATATACTCGATAACCGGCGGCATCTAAGCCCCAAGAGAGCCATCTTCTCCATGCAAATTGGAAATTGTCGCTAGAGCAGAGAAAAAAGATAGCTGCAGGATTCGAAACGTTTGGGATGAGGTTTGGATGGGAGGTGATCGCCTCAATTAAGTCACGTCCGCTCTGCATATGAAGTGTATTTTCCTGCAATTGGTAAGTAAGGATAGACCATTTTCGAAAACATCCCTACTTTATTGTATCCAGCTGGTGGATTTTCCTTAAGGGATTCTTCAGCTTGCTGAGCCCATTCATCAGGTGTCCAACGCCCAAGAACATCTCCTAACACTAAACCAAAGCCAAATCTTCGTGCGTAACTGGCTTGATGAGGTTTATCGTAGTAGGCTGAACGATTTGTGAGCTCCAGAATGGTACGTGCCAGACCAGATGTCTGGAAATTGTAAGTATGCTGAAAAGATACCGGAAGAAGGATTTACCACCACAGCGTTTATGAATTCATGTTGATTGTATGTATATTTTCGTACTTTCTTCATAGCTTGTATGGCGCGTGCCACTTCACGATGACCTATCTCCAAATCTTTGGCAGATCTTTCGTCCCCATCAGCCTATAGTACAATTTATATCAGGAGAAGTGACATCCAAGTAGAAAAAACCCACCATCAACAAATGGTTTCTTAATGTCGAGTTCCACTCTTTGCAAAGTGGAAGATACGAAGTTTTGTCTGGAGATGGATCTCTTTGACGGTGATTTTGGATCTTTTGGCGCTGATAATGATGTTTATCATCGTCGTAATCGTCGTCGCTGTCATCACTGTAATTGTCATCGTTGTAGTCCTCATCGCTGTCATTGTCTGAGTCCAAATCGGAATCCTCCGGGTCCTGTAGCTCATCCTCATATTGATTTATCAGATCTAGCACGAGGTTCTTCTGGTGATTGAAGAGCTGAAAATAAGTTGAGTATCTAAACCATCACCACAAGGAACATCCACTACGTTTAATCCAATTTGTCTTTGCCAACTACTAAGCTCTTGCAGTGCCTGTTCTATTTCACCATAGGAGACTAGTACTTGGACACTCAAGAACAAGTTCAGAGCTTCAATGAGTGGTTGCTCAAAGTCAATGAGGATAGCGTCATGTAGCCAGTTGAGAATGGTTTCACACTGTAAAATAAGAAAGTGAGGACCTCCTTATCAACCGATGGTTTTTAATTGACCTTGACCTGATCCTCCATCCATCTTTCAACCCATGGATCTCGCCATTCCTCAATGATACGTGCAGATATAACCTCAGAGCTTTGCCTGGTTTTCCGCCCTTCTGTGCCATATATGGCATGTAACTTGAGGTGTTCCTTATGAGATGAGTTGATATCTTCAGTGATGATTGAGGGAACGCTTGGAAGGACCGGATAGGGTAAAGATATATAAGACATGTAGAGCTCTTGGAAGATAAGTGAACGGAGAAAACAATCTGATCTAGCGTCTCATGTGACTTGATTATTGAGAAACACGGTGTGACTTGTTTCTCGTGTTGTTTGTTGAATGCTCCAAACACTGGCCAGCTATAAAAGCTCTGTTCGTTCTTTTCCTTTACTTTTTGAGACTCATACTGATCCTTCCGCACTAGGCTTGATTGTGTCGTCCGATGGACCTCCATGCTCATTTGCGATAGCCTAGTGAGGGCTGGTATCTGGATAGTCTCCCTTCTATATCACTTTTTATATGTGCACCTGTGTAGAATGCTCCCTCAAGTGCGTAAATTCATCTTACATGCTTACATGCTTACACACTAACGAACTTCTGACCGACCTCCAACCGACCTCCAACGTACTAACGCACTGACGAACCCCAACAAACCTCCAACGCGCCATGAACCTCCAACTCGCAATGAACCTCCAATAAACCTCCAACACACCAACGAACCTCCGAACCTCCAACGAACCTCCGAACCTCCAACGCGCCCATGAACCTCCATCCAACTCGCAATGAACCTCCAATAAACCTCCAACGCGCCATGAAGCTCCAACAAACCTCCAACGCACCAACGAACCTCCGAACCTCCAACGAACCTCCGAACCTCCAACGCGCCAATGAACCTCCAACAAACCTCCAACGCGCCAACGCGCCAATGAACCTCTAACGTGCTAATGGAGCTCCAACGCACCAACAAACCTCCAACAAACCTTCAACGCGTCAACAAACCTTCAACGCGCCAACAAACCTCCCACAAACCTCCAACACACCAACGCGCCAATGAACCTCTAACGTGCTAATGGAGCTCTCACAAACCTCTAACGTGGTTACAGATAAACGCGTTAACAGGTCTGATGCGTTAACGGACCTGATTCGCGTGCCGCTCTGTTGAAACTTACCAGTGGTCATGCCATATCACCACTCCAGAAAGCCTGGACCATCTTCCGTAAACGAGTACTCATTGCTGGTTGGCACTTGCTTTAGCCACATAGTTAGCTGTCACCGCCTCCACTATCCCTTTGGTGTTTGTCTGCGCAAGGTCACTGTCATGAAGTACGTAGCCCCTATCATTTTCCTCTTCTCACCGTCTCTACGCCCTCATTTGTACGATACATCACTCCATCACTTTCACGTCCCAC
>MU823711.1:0-25509 GCA_027921425.1 Lentinula novae-zelandiae | reverse complement strand
CGGCTTCCGCCACCTTCCTTGTTCCTAAACTGTACAGCATTACATCGTTATTTCTCGCAGATTGGATTATGTATAAATAGCCAAACCCCCACAGCCTGGTCCCTTATCTTGACCTCTCTGTCATTATCTTGGGACCAGGTATGTGTTACTTATTATTACCTATGACTACGATACTCAATATATCTCTGTCATTATCTTGGGACCAGTCTGTCTCTGCTCCGCTTAGTTGCTCCGCATTATCACTCCGCTTAGTCGCTCCGCCTCTCTGCTCCGCTTAGTCACTCCGTCGCTGCCGCTTTGTGACAGCTCCGCATTATCACTCCGCTTAGTTGCTCCGCTTAGTCACTCCGCTGCTGCCGCTTTGTGACAGGCTGTTGGGTTTTGTGACGTCATCTTCGGCGTGGTTCCTTTGTATGGGTGTCTGCCATTGTCTGCATAGAAGGGTGAAACTTTTGTAGCTGAGTGTACTCGATTGTTGTATGCAAACTCCATCATAGGAAGCCATTCGTGCCAATCACTCTGATGATGATTCACAAAAAGATGGATGTAATGTTCAATTTCTTGATTTATCCGTTCCGTCTGGCCATTAGTCTGAGGGTGGTATGCAGTTGTATAGTTGCTTTCGATTCCCAGCAACTTGTACAGTTCCTTCATGAAGCGGGCATGGTGCTGAGGGCTGCGATCGTGGATGATCTTTCGGGGCATTCCATGGACCGGGAATACTTTGTCACGATAGACACATGCCATTCCTTCAGATGTTATCGTAGTATGTGTGGCAAAGAGTCGTAATCTCTTCATGAAGTGATCAACAAACACGCTGATGGCATTATATCCTCCAGACTCTGGTAACTCACTGATCATATCTGTTCCAATGATTTCCCAAGGCCCAGATGGTACGTCATGTGGATATAATGGTCCTACAGGCTTGGTACGATGCATCTTTGTAGCTTGACATTTTTCACAGCCTTCCACGTAGATTCTGACGTCCTGACTGATTCCTGGCCACCAGTAATTGCGTGTAATCAACTCAATGGTTTTATAGCGGCCAGGGTGTCCTGCTGTCTGGGCGTCATGATGTACTTGTATGATTCGTCCTCTGAGTTCTTTGTCCTTGGGGACATAGATACGTCCTTGCCAAACTGCTAGTCCATCCTCAGTTTTGAGCCATTCCTTGTCTTTAGATTCTAGGGCGACTTGTACTAGCTTGTCTCGCTGGTTTTTCTTTCTACGGATGAGATTAAGTAGATCATCCTTGGGGGCAGATGTCTGATCCGTTATCTGAGAAATGAAAAATTCTGGTTTTAGCAGTGTGACATTGGTATTGTCGTTCTCCCCTTTCTCAAGGCCTGACATCTGTGACAGGGCATTGGCTTTTCCCATTGATTTCCCAGGCTTATGGAAGAGCTCGATATGGTACTCCGCAATTTCGACTACCCATCTGGCTTGTCGTCGGTTCAACTTCTGAGGTTTCCGGAAATACTGGAGATTTTGGTGATCTGTGAAGACTTCAACAGGTTCTTTTGTGCCCAGCAAGTACTGCCTCCAGTCCGAGAGGGAGTCCATGATGGCCATCATCTCTTTGTCATAAATTTCGTAGTTCTGTTCAACCTCATTGAGTGACCTGGACCTGAAAGCTACTGGTCTCCACTTTCCGTTGACGTTCTGTGACAAGACTGCACCATTAGCGTAGTCAGAGGAATCGGCTTCAACTCGGAACTTTCCAGCTTCTCTTGGGATAATGAGAGTGACGTCTTCGATGATCCGGTCCTTCAACCAATCGAATGCATCCTGTTCAAGAGATGTCCATTCCCAAGTCGCATTTCCTGTGAGTCGTGTTAGGGGTTTGGCAATTTTACTGAAATCTTGGATGAACCGGCGGAAGAAGTTGCAAAACCCTAAAAATGATTGTAGTTCACGTTTTTTCTCTGGTGGCTGCCAGGTTTGAACTGCTTCAACCTTTTTTGGGTCCATCCGGATTTGTCCATTGCCTACAATGATTCCGAGATATTCGACCTCTTTAGCCTCAAAGGTACACTTTTTGGGTTTCAAGTACAGCTTGTTGGCTTTTAGGATATCAAGAACCTTTCTGACGATGATTCAGTGTTCCTTGATGTTGTTCGTGAAGATAAGGATATCATCCATATAGACAATGATGTGTCCTTGATCAATTAATTCTCGAAGGATGTGATTCATGAACGCTTGGAATGTGGCAGGTGAGTTTGTAAGTCCGAAAAACATGACTGTGGGTTCAAACAAGCCTCTGTTTGTCTGGAACGCTGCCTTCCATTCATCTCCTTCTTTGATCCGGATGTTATTGAATCCCCATTGGACATCCATCTTGGTGAAGATTTTGGAATTCTTTAGTTTATCAATGAGTTCCTGAATCAACAGGAGTGGATATCGATTCTTGACAGTCATGTCATTTAGCTTTCGATAATCCTGTACAGGCTGTAGTGTTCCATCTTTCTTTTTGACAAAGAAGAAAGGTGAAGCCATGGGTGAATGTGATGGTCGTATTTGTCCCAATCTAAGATTCTCTTCCAGGAATTCATCTAAAGCCTTCTGTTCTGGCGGACTGAGGGGATAAACTTTGCAATCGACTGGCTTAGAGCCTGGCGTCAATTCTATAGCATGATCCCATGGACGTCTTTCTGGCATTTGGTCAAAATCATTTTTACTAAATACATCAGCATACTCGGCAAGGTATGGAGTAGCGGCATCTGTAATAGTAGTTCGTACTTTGATATGGCCTTGGTCAGAAAGATATCCATTCCAATCGAACCAGAAGATCCTTTCACCGTTGACAAGCTTTTCCTGTCACAAAGCGGCAGCGGCGGAGTGACTAAGTGGAGCAGAGAGGCGGAGCAACTAAGCGGAGTGATAATGCGGAGCGACTAAGCGGAGCAGAGACAGACTGGTCCCAAGATAATGACAGAGTTATATTAGTATCGTAGTTGTAGGTACTAGTAAGTAAGCACGTACCTGGTCCCAAGATAATGACAGAGAGGTCAAGATAAGGGACCAGGTAGTGGGGGCTTGGCTTTATATACACAATCCGGTCTGCGAGAACTGACGATGTAATACTGTACAGTTTGAGAATAAAGAAGGTGGCGGAAGCCAGTAGAAGGAGAAGGGTAACTGATGGATCAGTAATCGATGAGGGTTTGACAATGGTGGGACGTGAAAGTGATGGAGTGATGTATCATACAAATAAGGGCGTAGAGACGGTGAGAAAAGGAAAATGATAGGGGCTACGTACTTCATGACATTTCCTCTGTACCATCATCCTCAGGTGATTCATAGTGTGGCAAATATCCGCATTTGTCAGGACAACGTTCAAACGTCAATGTAGATTCCTTCCAATCAATGCTGGGATTATGGTAACGTAGCCAGTCTATGCCTAGGAAGATATCCGTTTTGCCTAAATTGGTAACTGCCATGTCTATCCATTCGGCATGATCACCTATCACCATTCGGACTTGTACATAGCCTTCTATGGAACCATTCTTGTTCAGAGTGCCATCGGCGTTATAGACCGGCATTTTAACTGGTAACTGCTTAACAGTGAGCTGGTGATGTTCTTCAAAACCTTCGAGATGACGAGTTATCTGTCAACAACTTACAAAGAGCAGCATCCTAAGCCCAGTTGAGTTGAGGATGTACTACATAGAATGCATAGGAACACCCCATCCAGATAGGGATGAACTTCATCATCATATGCCCGAATCAGAGATTTCGAACACATCTGCAAGCACTCCATCCGATTATTGATTGAATTTTGAGCCTCGGGTGTGGACTTGGGTCCTAGGATGAGAAAGATTTCGAGAACGTTCACGGCGGTGAGGCAATCGAATCCACCATTCAATGGAATGAGGCGTCATACGAGTAGATTCATCGAAGAAACTACGTACAAATTGTAGCGCAGGTATCGCAGTATTGGAAAATGTACCGCCGAGTAGATATTTAAGTGGGTCCTTCCATTGACGCAATGTTAGGTCCTGTCAGGTCTGTTAGAGCCAGATCTGACAGCGATTGTCGACCGTTCATCCGGCCTGTTAATGGCAAGACGAAAAGTAAGAGTAGCATTTCTTTCAACTTTGTGAGCTTTTGTGAAACGACGTCAAGTCGAACCCTCCCAATACCCTACGCTGTTTTTGAGTGGCCACAAATGTAAGTATCCGGTGAGTTTACATGGGTTTCCTGCGATGATATTGAGCAAGTTGTATCAATTAATATAGATTTGATATTTGGGACTGATGCTAGGCATCCTTTGGTTAAAGGAACCAGTGTTCGACATTTCCTAATACCTTTTTGGTTGATTAACAAGAGCAAGTCAATAAGCGCCAGCCACGACATATTTACTTCGATTGGCGTTTACTTATTTCGCTCTTCATCTCGAACTCTCGTCTCTTGGGACCCATAGAACAGGTGTCATAGTCAATCCCGAAGTGACTACTAGTAACACTGTTCCATGTGTGCTTATCTCTATCTGTCTTACTGGACAAAGCGCATACCGCCTTCCGTTAAAACTCGCATTCGCCGCTGTGCCAAATCTTAATTGCCCAGGACCGGGCGTAACAGGACCATTATATATGTACGATTCGCAAATGCTGGAATGGCCGAGTCGTTAAGGCGATAGATTTGAATCTGGTTTTCTTGCATATCTATTACTCTATGAGTGCGTAGGTTCAAATCCTGCTTCCAGCGATGACATTCATTTTTTCTGAAATTTGGGAGATCGAGTTTTGAAATACAAGTCTAGCAAGCCACTCATACCGAGTCACCCTCCCTTCTCCTCCTCCTCCTCCGATCTAGTTCACCGTAGACGTAAATCCATGATGATACGTCGTAATAGCCACCGACTGAGCCCTCCAATTCCATCCGCAACCGGGTCATTCATCCTAAAGACAACCCAAGTTAATTTCAATTTTGTGATTCCGAATCTTCAGCAGAGAACAATTTTAGTAACGCCCACCCATGACGACTCCAACAAAGCTGGCATATCAAAGTGATACCATGAGAGAGATTCAAAGGTCAACTACATACGTCTGCGAATCAATGTCGTTTTTGTGGTATACCTTACATTTGCCTGGTTGGATATCTTTTGAGTACAGTATAAGGTCCGCTGAGGAGTTAACCATTATTCAAAAGGGCATATCGAAGGACATAAGAATTGGCTATAACAGTACGGCTTGAAGCGACGATCATCCTAATCCCCTTTGTCCCCAAGAATGTCCCCTTAGTTCTTCGGACAGCGCATTCCGATGCCGTTGCGGACTCACGAACAGTTCGTCGTCGTCGTCGGACACTGTTTCTATGCCTGCCGCCCTCCCGAGTCAGCAGGACTCAGAACATCTCGCGGCCCGGACCCCCCACCTTTGTCGATGATTGTCGATGATTGTCATTCGTCCCTATTCTTCTTCTTTCGTTCTATATACAGCTTTCTCCTCCAACTCATCCCATGATACCAAAATTTAAAGACCACAATGGCCCTCTGACCTCAGTGGTACACATAAAAACTCCAATAACCACAAGCCATCCTCAATCCATGGTTCCTGGACCTGCGACAAGATGAAGTTGTTCCGAGTCTTCAAGCTGCCTCTTGTGTTCATCACCATCCTTGGACTTTCATCGCAAATACCCTTCGGGCTTTCTGCATCGACCCGAGCTGCAGTTGCTAGCGATATCATCGACACGGGCTACGCTCAATACCAAGGCAATCGGTCTTTTGAGAACACGGTTGCTTACCTTGGCATTCCCTATGCAGAGCCGCCTCTGGGCGATCGCCGTTTTCGAGCACCATTACCTTTGAATACGACTCGTGTCTCGCAAGACGCTAATGGTCAAGTTGTTGACGCTACACGATATCCGAACTTTTGTGTGCAGGGAAGTACGGGAGGTATGCATTTTCCTGTCACTTACTTGGGAGAAAGAAGAGGTTGATCTATTATCTGTCTTGTAGACAATGATGCTGGAGGTGCAGGGACTGAAGATTGCTTGACTCTCAATATTTATGCACCGTTCGGTGCAAGAAGTGGTGACCATCGTACGTAAAGTTCAAAGGTTTTGGGGTCCGACGACATCCAAATAATGGAGATTCACATATCTGTAGTTCCGGTACTTGTCTACTTCCATGGAGGAGGTAACATATGCTACTCCTTCATACTCAGCCTATACTAAAAACACTCAAGGTTTTGTGTACGGAAATCCTGCAAACTGGCCATTCGACAGCTGGATTCATCAAAGTCCCAATGTTGTCATTGCGTCTGTGTACTACAGGCTTGACTCCTTTGGTTTCCTGAACATCCCTGAGTTTTCCGATCCCACCAATGGTGACTTCAATGCAGGATTTCTTGACCAGACCGAGTCCTTACGGTGGATCAAGGCTCACATCTCCGCTTTCGGAGGTGATTCAAACAAAGTGACAATCAATGGACAGAGCGCTGGTGCTGCATCGGTCGAACTGCATCTCGTCGCTAACCAGGAACTCCTTTTTTCTGGAGCAATCGCTCAGAGTGTGGGTCGAAGTCCTGTCGAGATGCCAGAAAATCAAGTTGTAAGTTATATATGATCGAACTGATTGGGAAAGGACTGACCTTTGTTTCCAGCCCGTGTTCAACTTTTTTGCTGAAACAGCTGGCTGTGGCGAGGGCTCTGTCGTAGACAAACTTGGGTGTCTACGAAATGCTAGCATCAGCGCATTGGCTAGAGCTCAAGACGCTCCTCGGATCCAACCTTCCGCTTTGTGAGATCTCCCTGTTGCTACAATATTGCCAGACTTGATCGATACGATAATTCTCTAGTACTGGCGCTTATCCCACTTTTAATCCTGTGGTCGATGGAAAGATTTTAACTGATTATCCTTCTGTGTCTATTCAAAACGGAAAATTTGCGAACGTTCCATTGATCGTGGGGTACGTTACGTTTTCAGAGTACCACCAATTTGCCCATTACTCATTCACAATTTTGTTCCCATTTCATAGAGCGACTTCAAACGAGACTGGAACCCTTGAACCGACTCTTCCAGAAACTATGAAAATCGCTTTCCCTGGATTGACTACCGAAAGTGCTGATGAATTTCTCGAGGTCTGGCTCTAAACACTTCCAATTTTCCGATCACACATCCTGATGATATCTTGCTGTTGATTTAGGTATATCCTCTGAGTGAATTCTCGTCTCAACTTCAAAGGAATCAAACAGCGATAGGGGAATCTATGCTCAGATGTGCGGTATGTATCTCCAACATTCAAAATAGAGTTCATTATAATAGCCATCTACAAGCGCGAAATTATGGGTGGAGCATTCGCTAGTGCACCCAAGTCGTGGACCTATCGATATAACCAACCGAATCCGACTCTTGGGATGCCCGGTTTCACTGCTCATGCAGCAGAAAACTGGATGATGTTCAACGGGATCAATACAGGGTTCAATGGATCCGGGACATTCACACCTATGACTCCAGTCGAGACCGCATTTGCAGAAGGGCTGATCGCCTATTGGCTCTCCTTCGTGCGCTCTGGTGACCCCAACACCTTCAAACAGGAAAAATCTCCTATCTGGCCGGAATATTTCATCGCGGGGCCGACGAGCGAGTTTAAGCAACGCATTGTGTTTCAGCAGGACCAGAATAATTCGACAATTTTGAGCGGCAGTTTTGTGGAGATGGAGCCTGAAAGTGAGAGTACGCGGTGCAAGTTCGTTGCGAGCAAGGCGCAGGAAGAGCAGAATTGAATGAATTTGTATACTACGTGATGAACTATCATTATAACACGCAAGGCTGAAAACACACAAATTCATGCTTATTACTCAACGAACAAAGAACAAGTACAGGACAAGTACAATCGGAAAATCAAACGTTTGCGCTCCTCCTCGGTGCCCGCAGGCTGCTCCTTCACAAATGAACTACATCTCGTTCCCGGGCAACTCAAGTAAGAGGCTCTCGCGTATCACTGTCAGAATATGAGCAGGAAGTCACCGCTAAAATGGAGCAAGCAAAATTTAATGAGGACTAAGTCAAGAGGACTCAGAGAGGTACAAAGCTCACTCTTTTTAGCAATCCACGGATAAGCTTAGGAAATGTCCTTTTAGCATATCTCCTTCATCATAATTCTGTCGATATCGCCGAGCCTGGCCCGTGCTCATCTCGACATTAAGTGCGCACTCAGTAGGGAAGGGTGCCATGAACATAAGACAATGCCCCTCCTGATCCAGATCGTGCTGCCCGCTCCCGATCAACCCCGAAAGGGTCCCTACAAGTCCACTTTCGCAATCTCTGTGCATGAAAGCATCAATATCGTACATTCCCGACGTGGACACTGGTATAGATGGTGCGGGTACACGTTTCGGTCTGATCAGAGTCATAGCATTTTTAATACGTTTGGGGATCGACACCGTCACGGAAGGGTTCACCATGACAAGGATGATAGAGAGGAGAATGGCAGTAGGTGCGGCACGCATTTTCTGTAGTCTGTCGGTTTTTTTTGAGTCCAGCTCAGGAGTTTACAGGAGACAATGATGTGTGTGGCGAATACCTGACTCGTTACAGGTACCCTAAGTGCAGGAAAGGCTTTTATATCAGACCAAGAATTCTCGGGCCTCCCTGACCCTTGGTATGTAAGCTTGGAGCGCAAATTCTTCTCGACACGGCATAGGGTTACATGAGGTTCCATTAGGGCTACATGAGGTTCCATTAGGGTTACATGCTGTTACATGTACATAGCCTTAGTCGTCCCAGGGACACAGATGAATATCATCTTGTAAACACTGATAGTGACGAGCATGGATTTGTCTTTGTCCGATATTCCAACAACCAACCAGCGTGCAACAGTGTACCTAGCAAAGTGTCGAGAGATTATGGTCGTCCTGGACCTGGGCATGCAGGGATGGGGGATGCGTTTCGAATTGATGTACTGTCGGTTCACTTTCATCTACATACTTTCCTGTGCGTCACGGTTCTACTTATAGTATACACAAGTAGAAGAGAACATGAACATTTCTGTATTGCAGATACAAAGGGTGATATATCTTGTACAAACTCTGCAGAGCGAAGAGGGTTATATAATTACATAGACAGTTCATCAAGAATTTGAATCCTGCACACTAGGCGTGTTCAATTAAAAAATACGGTTTCACGGCTTTCTGGAAATTGCACGATTTCTTGAAAAATAATTTCCATATTTAGTAATTTCTTACAGATTCCAGAAAGCCGTGAAACCGTATTTGATTAATTGAACACGCCTACTGTCCAAACATATCCAGAAACTATTCTCTGTCCTTTATATCATCTGGAACCTGACAGGCCTGACATCCCGAGCCGACCGAGCTAACGTTGATCTTCAAACGATCCAGTCACTCAAAATCGGATCGCGGGTGAAAACGAGAACGTGCCGCTGGGAGTCGAAGCACCCGGAGTTGTTGTAGTAGAAGTAGTACCTGTAGGTTTTGAGACTGGGTTGAAAATACTGGAAGCGGCAGAGGATGCGAATGGCGGAATGGAAATGTTAATCAGAGGAACCCCTGGAGCGGCTCCCGGGATGCCAATGCCCATAATTTCTTGTGAAGTGACATCCCGGCCGTTAGCTTTCACTGAAGCGAGGCGTAATTCCTAAAGATACCGGTAGCCAATTAGGTCAAGCAGTGATTTCTGTAGGAAGGACGGGACGTACTTCGAAACTGTGTAATGCGAAATCTGGTTTACTGCTGATACTGAGCAAGGTTTCGTTCGTATCCCCACCCCATTGTATGCCGTTAGATTGTAGTGTGGATGAGGTTGCGATGGATGTTATTCCAGTTAGGATATGTGGTGGTGGAGCCACACGACCAGCAAGGTAGGCTTGACATCTTAATTCCTACGGTGAAATCATAAGCTACAATACACAAGCTCAAGCTCAAGCTTTAGACGGACCTCGAAATTGAATCCAGCATACTGTTCAGCTGCGGTTATACTCTGTAGTTTATCCATCAAAGAAGAGCCCGGACCCGAGGCTGACTTTGTCTCTACGAATAACTGCCATTCTGGTAGCGAGTTTTGCAGCTCATTCGTTGTCGGAGCCTCAGTAGACGAATTTGTTGTCACGGTGGGCTGAAATAGGGGTGGAAGCCCTCGAGCGGCGCGCAGATGAGGAAGAACTGGTTCTTGTGGACATGGTAAAGGAGGCTTTCCGGTGGTTTGGTAAGCAAGTAGATAGTCATCGACACGGACTTCCTGTGGGGCGAAGAAGGATGATCAATCGTTGAGAGATGATAAGACGCGTTGTTCCTTATACTCAGAAGATTGAAGTGTAAGATGAAAAGGAATAGGAAGATACATTACTTCGTAGGATTTTTGTGAGGGGCCTGCTTCGAGTGCAGCAGGAATCGACATGAATTGTATTGCATCGCGGGATGTAGTGCTAGTGCTAGGAAGTAACGCTGGCATATTGGTTGCGTTCTAAGTAGTGGTAGTTGCTTCGAATTTGAAAGGTAATACCAGTGCTACCTTAGTGTAATCACGTGGCTATGAGTGACCTCCTCTGAACGCGAATCAGAATACTTTTGACACTTCTTTTCCTGATCTGCTACAAGCAGTTCGCCAAAACTTCTTCTCGAGGATCAGCCCACAAACCCCATCCATTTCACTCCTCATTTTATTGCTGCTAACGGTAGTGAGCAGTGAGTATCCAGCGATATCAACAAAATCGCTCAATAGGCCGATTAAGCCGTCGGTCTCCAGCGGTCTCCTCGCAAAAATACATATGCAGTTTCTCGGGTATCAAACTCTTATCGCCTTGAATAAGTTACAAAAGATGCTCATTTCTATCTCCCACAAATTCTTCGTGCTGGTCTCGAAAAGTCGCTGGTCGTCTTTCCGCATTTTTCAATAACGTTCACTGAACCATCATCTATACGCTCATGAATCGCTATACTTCTATGTCCGCTGTTTACTTAGCTGTTGTAGTCGCTTCCTCGGCTGTCGCTGCTCCCATCCATCCACTAGTACTGTTGTCACTGAGTTGGGGACTGAGGTCCCTCCGGAAACTGGCGCTTTCAACTCCGCTGGCCCACCTGGCACTCATACGAACCTTGACCTGGCCGATGACAACGGCAAACATGGATGTATACTAGTCTTTCTTCATCATTCGCTGTTCTCATTTACCATTTCGTCAGTATCGTTACGATGAGGCAAGTACCATGTGTCAATCGTGCATTCTTAGGTCCTTAATCGGATTTCTGGCATGAATAGCTTGATGATCAACGTTCCGAAGAGCTTAAAATCGCTTCTATCACTGTCCCATCTCTTGCACAGCCTCTTGTTCTCACTGGGCCTGGTGAGGTCCATATGAAGGTGAATTTCTCGATCTCTCCAACCTCACTACTGGATTGATAAAGAAATACCTTTTCTGTGTAGCCGTCTCCGTTTCAGTATCACAAAAACACACCTGTGAGTTGGATCTCTCGAATTTTTTGACTCTCCGCTGATATACATGTGTGTTCGTAGGGAGCGGAATGGGATGAAATGTAAGAAGACGGAACCGGCGATGAACCAGGTCCTTCTAGTCAAGTGTCACTAGTATATCCAGTTACGCGGATGGTCATGATGCTATCCGTCGCCGTGTTCGTTCGATGCACGATACATACCATGGGATCTACATATTAGAGGATGTGCCAAGAGAGACAGAGATATACCGGAAAGCATATAATGCCAAGCTTGCCGCAGGAACTCTTCCCTCAGACATGCCGACCCCGGAGGAATATGCCAGGAAGCTTGAAAGTCTCAACGGATTTTATAGGATTCACAACTATTCAAGTAGATCAAAAAGCGCCAGCAAAACCCACGGCGCTCGTGCTTTGTCGAATGTTCATGGTGCCGACTTGGACTAAGTATGTAACCTTTTTTGTCACACCCGTTCTCTAACCTATTCCTAAGTTCCGCTTTGGTTGCCACGGAGTCGGTTTAAGGTGCTGTCTTGCAGTATCTAGTACTAGCCATCGTTGAAATTTGCTTGTCGTCTTACAGTAGTATACATTGATTGCTGTTCAAGCTTCAAGCTTCAAGGCTTGAAATTGTGAGATCGAACACGTAAGCAATTAGACGCTCATCACTAAAGCGCCGTCGGCATTTCCTTCAACTCTTTCACCACCCACCACAATGGCGACTATCGTTCACCGAGCCTCGTCGGCTATTCACGACCACCCCCCCACGCCATTGATTCCACAAAGGCGTCGCAGAGAGACAAGTCCTGAAATCATCGATGTCGACTCGCTGGAAGAAGTAGAGTATGTGCCTAGACCCAGAGCTGGTCCTTTGCAGAATCCTCCCTCGCAAAGAAGAAGGGTTTCTGCTTTCGATGTCTATTTTCCTCCTGGCGAAATTATTGTGCTCGACAGCGACGATGAAGATTACGATCCGTCTGTGTTTGGTACCAGTTCTACGCAAAGTCAAGCGAGTTCTTCGCAAGGTGGGTATCCCTCCTTTTTACATGTTACGCTCGAAACAGAAAACTATCAAGTATTTCTCTAACGTGTTATATGCTTGTAGTGCATTCTCGAGACATCTCTCCTCTTTCTCCTGCTCGGACCAATGCTCGTCCGACAGGTTCTATTTTCCCACGTATGGAGGGCGGCTCATCCATCCCAATGCGACGACACCCCCCTCCTTTTCCTACAAATGCTCCCCCAGTCACCGCGAACCCTGTGGAAATGGACTACGAACGGTTTCTGCAGACAAACATCATACCTAGACCTAGCTCTTCATCGACATTTCAAGCGAGTGGCTCTAGAAATCGACGTGGGGTTGCTACAGCCGACGCAAATGAATCCTTCCATAATTCTCAAACACCTCCTGGTCCCAGGGCTAGTCGAGCGGCTATCAGAGCTGGTGGAGGGATTATCACTTCCGCTCGTGCACACGCTGCAGAACGCCGGGCAGAACGTGATCGAAATGCTCAACTGCGTGCTTCAGGAGCTGCCCGACCTCGTTTCAGAGCTCGTCGACCTACGGCGGCTCCCGGTGACAACATGCATTTCGTCGGCCTCATCAGATACGATGTTTTCGACCCATTCGATCCTCGCAACTACGCTGCATTCAATGACATCGGTCTCGAACGATACGGTCCTGGATTTGTGCATCCTATTGTTCAGAGAAAAACTGACGAGCCGGACTACCTTGCTGAGTACACTCATCCGCGACCTGCTACACCTGGGTTTTGTTTCGATTTCGAACCACCCGAAAAGGCAGAGACCATTGACCCTTCTTCGTACAATAAACCAATGCCGGTGTCCTCTCAAGATAACCCTTTCGTTTTAGATGATGATGGCGAAATCGTTCAAGAACCCGAACCCCAAGAAGTTGATGCTGATGTTGGCGGCTCTAGCAACATGAAATCGAGTGCTCCTTCACCCACAGTCGTATCCTTTGTGTGCTCCAAATGCCTCGAACCGCTCCTCCTAGGTGAAGGTGCTACTCCCACTGCTCTAAAAATGGCTGCAGCCGGCGCGTCCGCAGAGCAAGTTGAGATGGAGCGTAAGGCTCGTAAAGTCTGGGGTCTTAAATGTGGTCATTTAATTGATGGAAAGTGTCTTGACGCGTTAGGCTACCCGGCAGGTGCGCTTGACGCGCAGCCAAAGGATGTCAAAGGCAAGGGGAAGGGAAAGAGTCTTTCGGAAGAGGTGGATCTGGCAGATGCGTGCGATGGGGAGCTCGAAGTGGAAAAAGCAAAAGGCGCAACAGATGAGGATGTACATCCCAGTCTGGTGCCGCCATCCGAGTCTAACTCTATCCGTTCACGACTTCGCAGCGCTGCCCATTCTAATAATGCTAGCGCTAGTGCAAGTGGTGCCACTATCGGGACTTCTACAGGTGGTGGTTCGACTACTCCTTCTCCACAATTCTCAACCTTCGCTCATCGATACCTCCCGACACCCATCGCGCATCTATTCGGTCACGGCCCCGGTAGTTCATCGACATCACCCAAAGCCAAATCACACCGGAACCCAAGGGTCCAACAAACATATTCCTGGAAATGTCCGGTGAATAACTGTGGGCAGGTTCATACAAGTGTGCGGTTGGAAGGGGTATGGGGTCCGGAGAAGGTTAAGGGGGAAGGGGCTATCCCGTTATTTGTTTAGTTTGTATCTCTGGTACATAGGAATCACCCTATATGTTTAAATGAACGTTTGTGAGGTATCTGCAGTTTGATCTATATAAGTGCATTCTGAGGCGGGCGCTTGATTCCCACTTTATCCTCTCTTATGTTTAGCACGATGTATGGATTCAGACCTTCCATTTTGAACCTACGACAAATTCGCCGCAATTTGAGCTCTAATACGGGACGTTCTCTTCCTACTCCTCCCGATATCGGCATTCTTGAAGGACCAACAGACTGGGCTGAAGCGCAAAAATGGGCTACTCAGTTTAAGACTGAGAATATTCCAAAGACGTTGGTGGAACTGAGTTTCTCTCGAAGCTCAGGACCTGGTGGACAGGTACGTTTATTGTCGCCTATTCTCTACATGAGGCTAACTAGAAGCGCAGAACGTGAATAAAGTCAACACAAAAGCAACCGTGCGATGTTCAGCTAATGCCTACTGGATCCCGCTGTGGGCTCGGGCTGCTCTGGTAAAATCCGTACGTTAGCATTCATACCAACTCGGTTTGTCAATTACGGATTGAGAATAATTGTCAAGCCTCAATACGTATCTTCGACCAGATCCCTCCTCGTAACGTCGACCATATACCGCTCACAATCGCAGAATATTGACGATTGTCTGGCTAAGGTGATTTTTCCGTTCCCGTGTCAATAAATCTAAATCTCAATAATTATCTGATATCGCAGCTTCATGCCCTAGTCCTATCCGCTGCCTCAGCCTCAATTAAGAACGAAACCTCAGAAGAAACCAAGAAACGCGTGGAAGGACATCAGAAGGCGCAGAAAGAACGTAATAGGAAAGAAAAGGCCCAGAGGAGCGCGGTGAAGCAGCATAGATCGGGCAAGGCAAAAGGAGGGTGGGATTGAAACTGCGACTTGTTGTGAAATCAAGATGGAAGTGCTCGGCCCCATTTCAACATGGAAGAATTCTGTGCTACGGGAGTCAAAAGGTGCTAACCTGTCCATTTTTTCATTGTGATTTGGTATTCTGATATGACCTGTAGCTTCTAGATTCAGTGCAGCTCTTGGCTGCAGCATATTGACATTGGGACACCAGAATCAATTCCTTGACACACACTTAGCATGACCGCGAACTGAGTTCCTGGTTGATTTGCATGTAGTACCTTTCTGCGAGGGCACTCACTGACAAGAAGTCATTTTTATAGATTATGGATAACACTTTGATTAAAAGAAAGACACAGAGTCGGCAGTGTAAATAGTAATCATAGAAGCATTTATGGTAGCGCGAGCTCATATTGCAAAAGAATGGAAAGGTCCATCATAATAGATCCTTGGACGTCGACTCAGCATCCCAGTCATACCAATCATCAATTCCCGTCACAGTGCCTCCACATCTTCACGTAGTCAATCGCCATCGCTCTGTCGTCAAGATTTTCTGGCCAAGTAGGATACCATTGGGATTGTGCTTCAGCAAAGGATCGCATGGCATCTATGTACACATGAGCCAATGAGCGTCATGATTCGAGTTGTATAGAATCAGATGGCTGTAGACTCACCTGCACCTCCGTCATACCACGGCTTGTTTCCCTGTCCGTCCGGGAACCAACCGTTGACTCCTCCAACAGCAACGTTCATAATCAGGTAAAATTCTATGTGGAATTTTCGTTAATAGCTATAATTGTCGCACTGTCCAAATGGCCTCACCTTGGTCGAACGGTGACGACCATCTCCCTTTTGCACTCTCCTTTGGCAACCCAGTGGTTGGGTCAGCCCAAGGATCCTGCAGCGCCTGTACTTGTCCCGTACTCGCATTCACGATAGTCTGCGGATAATCTCCTTTTTCAAAGAACGGCTCGTCAAACCGATACTCCAAAAGCGTGTGCAGCCTCGTGTCGACATAAATCCGAATGAAGCTCGTCGTCCATTCCAGAGCGTACGTGTGAAAATCGTTACTGAACGGCACGCGTTTGTTGGACCACCAGGAGTAGGATTTTGATACACTGTTGAGCTGTGGACTGGGACCCCAATTGAGAGCCCCTTGCACGAAGTTGGCACCATTGGCTGTATATGATATTCCGTTCCCTCGGGACTCCACGATGTCTATCTCACCGGACCGGGGCCATGGTCCATACGCATTGTTGACTGGAAGCATCCATAAGGCAGGCCAGAGCCAGTCCCTAGAAAATGAAAGGATCAGCGAAAGCTCGAAAGGGACACACTTAGAGAACAAAACGAGGCAGCCTAATGCTCCCAAGACAATCATCGAAACTCACCCAGTAGGCATCTTTGCTCTAATCTCCACTCTCCCATACTTCGTACTGCCATTGCCTGATCCGCTCTGAGCATTCATCAGTGTGGAGATCCTGGCACTCTGCACTGGATTGACGATCGTTCCTGCAGTAGTGTTGGCTGTGGCAGAACAAGCCGCATAATATCCCCCGTAGTCGAAAACCTGATCAGCAAGGTCAACGAAGGATTCTTCCAGATTCACAATCAATGAATATACATACCTGGCCTCCACTCCCATTTGGATCAGCAATGAAACCTCCATTTACCGCAGTCTCATTGAATGTGCAGCCAGTGATATTGTAGATGTAAGCACCATTGTTGCCTAGATTGTATTAACGTCAAAGAACGTCAAGGAGTGATTGTCCCGATCAAGCAGAGTAGAACACAGCAGTGTTACATACCAAGAACGTTATCGCTCCCGATTTCCTCCGCCGTTAGTGTTGGCGCTAGATATAGAATTCCGTCCTTGACGTACGAGTTTTTGGATGAAGCAGTGGTCATCTCGAATTCGCCATTTCTTCAAACAAAACTTCAACAATGAAACAGAGTTCAAAATGGGCGTCAATAACATACCCAAATCCATCCATGTTCACTTCCCTCCAAAAGCTGCCGCCTTCACCGCCCGGCCCAGAACCAAATACGACATCTTCGCCGTCGTTGAAATCTTCTTCCATCACCAAACAAAGCGGCTGTCTGTCCATTCTCTCTGTGCTGACATCGATGTACGTAAGTACACATTGTAGAACGCCTAGTCCAAGACCAACGAGTGCTAGAAGGTGCGGAAGCATACGAGAAATTCGTTTTCGAGTGAAAATCCTCTTCATGAATGGCGTCTTGGATAGTTCCGCAGCGGAAGGACCTTCACGCCAAGGTTTCTCAACGAGCGAGCCGTCTGATGCTTTGACTTGAGCAGGAGGTAATGAAGTCATTGAAGACGGGCGTAGAAGAAAAGGTAAAAGAGTTGTCCGCAAACGAGGTGTAGTCCGTGGCGCGGTCGAATTGACACCAGTAGAAGTGGCGGTAGAGGCTAGCCCAGTTATCATTGCAGACGATGAGCGATACATGGACCCATTCGGAGTTCCTACGGGGAACTGAGCTCCCATCGTCGGTGAGCTGGGATAACTCCCAAGAAACGATGAAGACCTTGAGTGATTGCCAAAGAGAGCGCTGGAATCACGTCGAACAGCGTAAGCGGTTGCATTTGCAAGCGTCGATGCAATATTGTCTCGAGCTTGGGAAAGGAATGAAGGTGCTGCACCGGCGACAACGGGTGTTGGTGGTACGACCTGGATATCTTCATGAGCGCCGTCTTTGGGAGACGCAAACGGATCAACCTTGGGTGGGTCTGGCATTGCGGAGAGAGCGACGGGCAGAGGTAAGGGGCGTAAAGAGGAAAACGAGCCAGCAATCTGCTTCGTTTATGTACTGACTCTTGAGGCCCGCGATCAAAAGATTTCAGAAGCTTCTTATCGGCATCCGACATTTCTCTCCGGACGTGAAGTGGCTTCTTGTCGAGTTCGTTCCTGGACGTTGAATTCTGCGTGAGTACATCCGGCGACACCGAGGTACCCACTGAACTGCTGCCAACATGGACAGTTCCCCCCGTCAGATAGGTACTTACGAACATTGTACATGTCGCAATTGAAGGGGGTTTAGGACAGGCACTCACTGCATTCTTTGGACATATATCATTGTGCAAGGTTTGATAGGACGCGAGGAAGCACTCTCAGTAGAGGACAAGGATAAGATGATAAGGAGTCGGCGTGCCTCAGTTGAAGAATGGACTCGGAGTACGGACGGCATTACAATCATGATATTCCACTGTATCACTCATCATCTAATGGTGTCCATGGACCACATATGAAAATAACCTATCAATCAATTCTGTTCTTGTCGAATCTTTGTTGCCACAAAGGCACAACGCCCACTTTCAACCGATGGCTCCATCTCGAGGAAACTCCCGCTTACTGTGGTCGAATTGTTTATTGGCTGCTGCAGTACGATTCTCTGCTTTGGATGATTGCCAGTGGTGAGGTATTCCTCCCAAGTTGGCGATCTATCCAGCTTGAACGTGTTGGGGTCGCCGGAGCGCACAAAGGAGAGCCAGTATGCGACGAGTTCAGCTGCAAAGGCCTTTTCTACAGGAGACATTGGTGTAAATGTCCCTGTGCCATTGAATCTATGATGAGAGGGTGAGTACGAAAAGATAGGACAGTCAACATGACTTGTAGCATACGTACCCTGTATTTATGCCGTCAAACATCATCCAATTCTCTGCTGCATGCCCCACAGCCGGGCTTCCGGACGTAGGATTGGGTTGGTTATATCGATATGTCCAGGCTTTGGTCGCATGAGCATATGCTCCTCCAAGGATTTCACGCTATAAGAAGGTAGAGTTCAGCAAGATCATCGGCACTATTATGCATACTTTCGCGTACGGAACAGATCAAGATAGATTCTCCTGTGGCCACTTGGAATTGTTGGCTAGTTGAGTCGAATTCGCTCAATGGATACTCCTGTCCGAGATGCATGTATGTAAGCGTGAAATTCGAGTGTAACTTAATGACAGACTTTAACGAACTCTTCTAGATCGACGGAAGTCAGTCCTGGAAAGGCTTCTTGTAATGCTTGTGTAAAGTTGTTGCCTCCAAGGACAGTTTCATTCGAGGTAGCGCTGGAAGACAAATTAACGTTTGAATTCATTGATTCAAACTTCATACCCAACAATGAGCGGCACTTGAGCAAATTCTCCCTTCAAGACTAGATTCGAAGGATAATCGGTGATGATCTTCCCATCCAGGACCGGATGGAAAGCATTATATGTCCTAGTACGAAGTCAAAAAGTTAAATCACCACCTGTTAAAGTTGGATGCTCACAATCCAGAAGTCGCTGCTGCGCCCTGAGCGCGAGCCAGAGCACTGATACTGGCATTCCGCAAGCATGCTACCTGAACAGCAACCGAGCCAATTCCACAACCCGCGTGAATTGCGTAGAAGGCGAACAACGACTGTAGAAGATCGTTAAATTTCACTGACATTGATCTATCCTGAGAAGTCGCACCTGTTGTTGTGCAGGAGTCGGAGTCGGAACACGGTAGGCACTTTGCACAATTCCTCCGGAAAATAGGTGTTCTCCTTCATGATCGGCGATGAGGTGAAGTTCCACAGATCCCCCTCCGGCGCTTTGCCCATTAATTGTGACCTTACTGGGATCCCCTCCGAAAGAGGTGATGTAAGTCTGGATCCATCGCAAAGATTGTATTTGGTCTTGGAACCCAGTGTTGAAATCACCGATACGGGGATCCTCGAATTCGGGCACAGCAAGAAACCCGAATGAGTCGAGTCTGTA
Organism: Lentinula novae-zelandiae; assembly: GCA_027921425.1. Taxonomy (NCBI): domain Eukaryota; kingdom Fungi; phylum Basidiomycota; class Agaricomycetes; order Agaricales; family Omphalotaceae; genus Lentinula; species Lentinula novae-zelandiae. Next base: position 5,784 of record MU823711.1, on the reverse strand, counting down.
ATAAACGGATACAACGATCACGTTTGGGCTTTGATTGATCCATCCGTCGAACGGCCAGTTGGCAGGATTGCCATAGACATAGCCTAGGTAACGCACTCAGAAAGCAGCTTTATCACACTTTACAATTTGCTCACCTCCTCCATGAAAATATACAAGTACAGGAACTATAAGAAAGTCAGACGGTCAATTGGCCTCTCAAAATCAGTACGCTACGCACAATCGTCGCCCTGCTTTGCGCCGAAGGGCGCATACACGTTTAATTTGAGGCAATCTTCGGTTCCAGCACCTCCAGCATCGCCGGCTAAGAAGTGGAGATAACGCAGTCAATCGACATGCTATAATAAGAAAAGGTGCAACTCACCACCAGTACTTCCTTGTACGCAAAAGTCTGGATACTCTGTGGCATTCAAAAACTTGCCACCAGTCTCTGCTTCGATACGTTCTATATTCAGAGGTAATGGGGCGCGAAAACGTCGATCTCCAACAGGCGGCTCTGCGTAAGGGATTCCCAGGTAAGCGACGGCATTCTCAAATGAACGGTTGCCTTGATATTTAGCGTATCCTGTGTTGACGACATTCCCTGCTAAAATTGCGGAAGAAGCTGAAGTCGATCTTGGGTACCCGATGCTTGCGCATAGCAAAAGTAAAAGAGCAGGGAGGAGCATTTGGAAAGGTTACACCATCTTGAGAGGCGACTGTTTATAAGAGTCACAGGGAGGCCAAAATATGTTCTGTCTGAGCTTTTGAAATGTATGAAATGTATCATGGGGTACAAATAGAAGATGATAACGTTGCGAGTGGTGGTGGTGTTAGTTCCAAGCTTTTTCCGCTCGCGGTTTACTACCACTAGTCATTTGACTTTCGCGTGACATACGTAGCCCCGGCTGCTCTGCTACCTACTTACAATCGATATCAACAAACATAAATTAGTACCTTACATGGTTTTATACAAGGGCTTACTATGGTATTTTAGGATATGCAAAATAAGACGGGATCTCTTGCCCAGCTTGAACCACTGCAGTTGTTGTAGAAAAAATTAGATAGATGGATTCCTTATAATTAAACACAACTATTGTGAATTTCTGGGATTTTCTGTGAATTTTCTGCTGGTGTTGGGCAATGTCCGAGCAAAATTAAGGATATGCAACCGGTCGGCCTTGGCCCGGGTATGATTGCACTTTTTTCTTCTTATTTTCCTTGTCATACCTCATCCACTAGGTCTATGCCCTTCAAAACTCGCTTTCTAGGCCTTCACAATATTGTCTTGGACCTCCATGCATTTTTTCAGCCTTATATCTTGCTCACCCTCTGTTCCTGGATGATTGATGGGAGCCATCAATAAGGTATTCCTTGCGAACCGCGCCTGCCCAAATTTTAGATAATCATTTGTAATAATTCCTGCAAGCGCCAGACAAGCGCCTGCCCGCCATTGTTACCATTTGTAGACAGTTCTAGACCCATGCGCGTTTGAAGACGCATTTGGAAATTCCTAATCAGAAACAGAGATCTAGCACGTTGTGTCTTTTCTTCCTGCAAGGCTTCTACCTGTCGGACTGCCAACAAACTCCTCGGTTCATATCCTGGGTCCTTTCGAAATTAGTTTGCTTCTACAGTGGATTCACCTGGATTCAACGCTATGAACTGGGGTGGGGTTAAATCGAATGATTCAAAGGCCCCGTTGTATCTATCGCTCTCATCTTTGTGCGGCTAATGTACCTTAAATGCCATTGGTCTCATTTTTTGCACGCAGTGAACTTATGAGATGTAACAGCATAGGGCTGTTATTGCTGGTATCTACTGCCCCCATTGTTGAGATACTTGAGTGCAAATGAGCGTCCCTCCATCCCCAAATCACAAGTTAACTTGGGCTGAAAAAGGGAAGCTGTTTGTTTCCCTTAGCTGCCTCACCCGGCTCTCGTCAAACAAAGCATGTATGTTTGTTAAGTTAGTTTTATGCAATTCCATTTGCCTATTTACTCGATGTACAGGCTAATGCTGAGAGTATTGCACCGCCAAGAGGAGGGTCGGGGTGGATGCAAGCGGGCCTCAATCTTCCACCGCTAGCACCGGTTCGCAATGCACAAGTAGGTTAAATTGTTGCTGAAAGTGGATATGTGGCGAAGATATATTTTGAAATTCGAAGGTCAACCTCAAGAAACTTCTTCTTAATGTTGAGCAACAAAGGTTGATAAAGGAGCACTATGAAGCCTCTAAAAACATCGAGCTTTTATTTGATATCGATAATTCACATCAGCAGGAAAGTGCACATTCCAGCCTTATTGAAATGGGCCTTGATTCAGCCTCCCAAAATGCATTGGAGAGCCGATGGACCACTCAATATTCTGTCAAATGGGGCCATGGTACGCAGGAACAGAAACGAACATTATTTCAGTGGTAAGACCCTTGTTATGTAGCATAGTCAAAACTGATACTAGCCTTATAAGTGCATGCGGTTATCATGTCCAGGCTCGCCAGCAGCGGGAGTCCAACAAAGGAATGAATTGCAAAACAGAAAACTGGGAACGATGGGTCCCTTATCCATTTACTGCGTGTCTAGCTCATGTCGAAGTGACAGAACAAGTCAGGGATCAGGTCATTTCGCGTATAGCTAGCATTGTTGAGCACAATTCTCAATGCCATGCTGCTGTACTAGAACGACTTCCTCCAATTCCACTCCACAATCACGTCTATGAAGTAGCTTTGGAGCAGCTTAGGAATGGAGCGAGGTAATTAGCTTGTCTTTTTGCGGCTTCAAGGAGCTGATAACCAAGCCTAAGCCTCACAGCTATTCAAGAAACTAACCGAAAGATGTTAGAAGCTAAAACATACCAAGGCCTGGAGTCATACAATTCTACGACGGCTAACATCTGATACCTGTTTCTTCCAACAGATCATACCTCCTTATACCGCAAAGCCAGCAAGGAGCTGGGTTATGATCCCCCCCTGCAGCCGCAGTACAATGTAGACGATTGGCTTAACTGCAAAAGCCGTAGTTTCAGGCCTGAAATTGCAGCTGCTGTTTTTCATTATTCAGCACAGGCTGACGCTGGAGACCAGTTTGAGATCTGTATCTCAACTCCTGAGATGGACGATTGCGCCTGCAAGTATGCCCATCACTCTCAACTAGTTCTTGATGGAACATTTGGTGTTTGTAGCTCCCGTCTTCTGCTGTTCATTGCCCTCACTGTAGATGAAGACAATAAGGGTATTCCTGTGGCGCTTTTCCTTTTTTCTGCTGAGACTGGTGCAAAGGCCACTCATGCTTCGTACAACTCGGCTATACTCGAGAAACTAATCCGAACTTGGAAGCTCAGGCTCGAAACTAAATTTGGGTCCTTTGAGCCTTATTCTGCTATAACCAACACAGATACAAAGGAACACGGAGCGCTGGTTCGAATCTGGCCGCAGATAATTCTCTTGATATGCAAGTTCCACCTCCGACAGTGCTGGACCAACCACAGGAAAAAGTCCCTCAGATGCAAGGCCCCTGAATTTTGGAAGAACCATGTTCGCACTGTATTGCAGAAACTGGAGGTTGAGTAAGTATCCATATCGAAACCTGGGTCTTTCACTGAAAGGACAAACATTACAGCCTCCTTGCCACAGTTGACTACTCCATTGCTACCAATATCCTGGTAAATCACAAGCATTTTTTTGACACTCTCATACTTAATCCAGAAGCTAAACGCGCTTCTGAGGCTGGCCTTGAACATGTCAAGTATTTACAGAATTACTGGATGAGCCGTTCTCTTTGGGAGAGCTGGTCAGAGTGTGGGCGACTTGCAGCAGCTGCACGGATCGGGATACCTATTGAGGGCATCATTCCCACTACAAACCACCTTGAATCTTTCAATGCCGTTCTCAAGAGAAAATATGTCGCTAGGTACCTGCGCTCAGGCCACAGACTTCGCTTTGACGCCCTTATTCTTCTCCTTGTCACTCGAATTCTTCCCCAGATTTACCACCGCCGTGAAAAACAAAGAGAGTACCGGTCTTGGCTTAGCTCTAGGTTCAGAGCTAGTGCCAGCAGTTAAGACCTTCTGGTTTTACAACAAACATATCACGAGAACGAGAAGGAATCAGCGCGGCTACGCCGCTGTATATGTTGGTGGCCATTAGATGAGGAACGAAATCAAAGAGCGGTGGAAATCATCCAGCAGTAGAGGCTTCACAGTATTTCATGGACAGGTTCATCTGAGGTAGTTACATATGTGGCGCGCTGCAATCCATCTGGCTCTGGCCCTACTCCATATCGGGTCTCAATTAGCAGTTCAGGGATTGCATTGTGCACCTGTACTGACTTCTACAATAATGGGAAAGCCTGTAAGCATATGCGGGCACTCAGGATTGTTATAGATTCTTGGATTGCAGAGGGTCATATTTCAAGCGCTTTTTACTACCCTGCTACATTCGAGAAAGCTCAGAACATCCAGCAAGCAGCAAAAACGCCTTTACCTGCACCATCCTCTGCCAATTCTATAACAGCAGCACCTGCAGAAGATTTCCTTGAGGCTGACTGGGCGATGCTACAAGCTATCGGTGGAGACAACACTGTCCTTGGGGGGGTTTTTGACGGGGATGCCCCAGCTGCTGGGGCAAATGACACCGACGATGCATCTGTTTCTTTGGACAGGTCTTACGCTGGAGTAGGGGTGGGTGAGGGGTTTTCTCCAGTATGTCAGCTCTACCCAAACCTGAATGTTTCCAAACTGCACAATATTTGACAGCAAGAGGGAATAACTGCTCAGATTACCCATCGCCTGGCCCAAGAAGTCAGGTTCCTACTGCCTCGGTTGTACGGGGTGGAAAATGCACTGTCTGACCTCGATACCTGCCCCACATCCCTTGAGCTTACTGAGTTTCAGCAAGTTATTGAAAGCCTTGCAAGCTGCCTATTAACCTTGCAAAAATGCAGCCCCTCCAACCCATCTGTTCAGGTGCCAAACATAACCTCGACAGGCAATGCACTGGCTGGAAACTTATCTGCAGGGAAACAAAGCCGAAGCAAGCTTTGCGCTCCCTCCCCAGAGGCCAAACAGCAGCGGAAAATCTCAAACAGTACAATTTAAGTAGAGTTTGAGTGCTTGTATGGGTACATAACTTTTTATTCGAGTTTTCCTAGCAGTTCATCTACAGTGGAGAAATTACCTATGCATCTAAGGTAAGCTTTTTCTTTACCAGACTGCATTTTGCCCCAGCCTTCAGGATCAGCCACCTGAAGCTCCTTCTCTGTCCTACAACCATTCTCTACCCAACGGAAAATTGCGCCTGCGGTGTACTGAGTGAATGACATGCGAACATCGCCGGTTGCAACAGGAGTATTGGAGTGGGTGATTACACCAGAGGGAATGAGAACAGTAGCCGTGTGTCATGCCCTGACCTACCTCCCATAGCCCCGACCGACTCTGGGGGACCTCCCTCCCTTTCTCTTAACTCCCCATGGAACTGTTTCACTCATCCCAGGACCTCCCGGGTCCTCCATAAGCCTCCCCGCCTCAACCCAGCCTCGACAATACACCCCGAGTTCCCATGATACATCATTCCATAGACCTTCCGCCGCAACAAACCCCATTTAGCCCTAATCTCGATCAGTTACCTCATACATACCAGATTTCCCAAATGCTCCCATGTCCACTTCCCGTACCTATTTAAGTAGTACCGCAATGTCCCCAAGCCCCAGCTTGGTATATTTTGATCACACACCCTTTACATAGGTCCAGTCCCTGTCCCTTTGTACCTGCTAACCGTACGGAATTCTCTCTACTATCTGTTTCTCTATCTCTG
>MU823710.1:0-25571 GCA_027921425.1 Lentinula novae-zelandiae | reverse complement strand
AGATTATAAGCTGAACACTATCCAGGTTGGTGCTAGAGAGTGTCACCACTATGCACCCCTTGCCTGCTCAACACATGGATACCCAGATACCACGTCAGTCCTTCAACTTTGTGGAAATAACAATACTCATACTATGTGTTACATTCAATATCATTTCCAGATAAGGATTCGTGAGTTGTTTGGTCGCTATGAAAAAGTTAGACATAACCTTATTTCCACCAGTGTGACAGGTCAAAAATACTGGTACAAGGAGATTGAACCTACCAACGACGAACCGACAAAGGCCAAGACCAAGAAGCAATTACTTCCAGAAACATTACGCAAGATGTTTGCTAATAAGCACATTGTCTGCACTGAATATATAGGATTGACTTCTTTAGAGGAGAGGGATATTTTCAGCGTCTGTTTTATCGAACCATTCCTGATATGCAGTGTATTGATGCGCACTTATCTACTTAGCGGGTACAGCAAGGAAAGCCTTTGAAGGATTTCGAAAAGTTGGGTGCCACCAGTACGAATTGCACCATATTCATTCGTAGTCTGCTTGAACGCTACGTTACCGCCGAGACGCTTTGCGCGATTTCTTGGAAAACGTCGCGCGGTGTGGACAACTTATGCTTCTCACATGCTTTGTACTGCATGGCGAAGTGGTCAATTGATCCAGAGGAAGTCAAGGATCATCGCTCACTAAAAGTTTTGGGAGAGTGGTTAGCAGGTGAGAATGTAATTCATTGTGTGCTCGTGGTTTCTTGTTGGCTGAATCGGAAGCTACATAGGCTCTCAGGAAATAGCTGATGATGTGAAATCTCAAGTTCACGAAGCTTATGATATATTCGTCAGATTGGCTACCTCACCAAAGTATTCTGCGCCATTCACAAGCAAAAGAAAGTCGACTCGTTGTTTTGAGTGACGAGAAAATGGATTAACCGATTCATAGGTCTCTCCGGTGGAAATGATATTCATTCCACTCCTCATCTTTGTACATGGTGTCTTGCCGTCCAAGGAGCTGCGGTATAATCTACGCGAACTCTGTGCGCACATCGCTAGCATGCGTCGTTTAGTCCGTGAGCACTTCCGCGATGTTTGTTCTAATCTTCGCGTCGGAAAGTTCCTGACCAACTTCATCAAAAACATAGAGAAGAAGAAGGCGACAAACGATCGAAAACGGAACTTCGAAAAGGAGGAGGCTGAGGACGATCAAGTAATAGTGGCCACCACCTCCGCTCATTGGAACTTGTCCATTCCGGAGATACCAACAATGTCGTCTGTGAATTCTAACACGGCAGCACCCTCGACGGAGTCTTTGAGCACTAGACCCGCGCTGAAGAAGAGGAAGTCCACCTTAGATTCTGGAACTTTCGGTCTAAATTGTACTTCTCCACGCCAGGCGTTGAACCCTTCCATGCGGATGACCAGCTCCCTCAAATCCCGCAATCCCCTCTCGTTGCCGCCTTCTGGCTCTCGCTCCATATGAGTGCTTCAGGAAGCCGTGTCGCTTAAAGTGCTTTGAAGACGAGTAACTTTTGGCTCTGACGTTCGCATGGGCTGAATAATCCGAAATCATTGCAAATGACCCTCCTATTGACGATACTACAGGTCATTGTCGTCTATGATTTCATTTCCTTCCGCTTGTTAGATTGCACAAACTTTGTACCAAATTTCCAAGCACTTACTTTCCAATTTCCTTGTTGATACCGGTCTAGCTTTACGATATATTCTACTACTAGTAGTCACAGAGAGTTCTTACATTCGCTAAACAAATATTGCTACTAGTTGCTAACTCCTGTACCTTCACCGTTATCCAGGTTGACTTTTCAACCCGGTGCTCCCTTTGTCATTTGAAGTTCTCTCATGCGCTTCCGGCTGTTCTGATACGACTTTGATTTTACCTGACGCGAACTTCATCCCCTGTCACCTCCTCCGCGAACTCTCTTCTACTGCTCAGAGTCTCCAATCATTCTGTGGATTCAATCTCTCTATTGATAGGACACCCACGCAAATAGTGGCGCCATCGAGCTTATCGCATTAGTAACACATCAAGACACTGGAAAACCGGGGTTATAAGTACTTACTGAGTTACTCATTCTAAAGCAAGGAGGAGAGAGCCCGGAGAAATCCGATCTCCGAGGAACATGCCACGTGAAGAATTGCCGGATATTCAATTGACCGGTGTCGAATACAGTTTGCAATCTGCCACTACCATGTACCCTTTTGGTCTATCGTCTCTTGTCACTGTACTTTCATCATGTCTGCTGCAGGTAATGCTTTTATGCACCCTTCATTCCTCTGCTAAGCTTCGTAAATCTCTCCTAGATCTCAAAGTTGCAGTGTTATTCGATGTGAAAGACAAAATAGGTTCGAACGACTCAATTGAAACTTTCGACCGTTTTTTTTGACGAAGATCTTCGACAGTTTTGGTTACAGGAGGGAGCGCAGGTATTGGAAAAATGATAGCACTGGGTGAGCATATGTGTCTTTCTTTGTCGAAATCGACTGCTTGATAGTTGTTCTTTCAAGGTTTCGCTCAGAATGGCGCGAAGGTGTACATCGCTTCCCGGAAGGAACCTCAACTGAAAGAGGTATGGTACAGTCGCTGTTTTTGTGGACGTCTCCTGGTAGCAGACACTGACGTTCTTTCTTGATACTCTAGGCTGTCGCAGAGATCAGCGCTGGGTTGAAGAACGCGACAACTCCGGGATCAGTATCCTACATAGTCGCTAACATTGGTGTGAGTACGTTACATATTTTGTCTCTTTCAAAAATCCTAATACGTCCCTCCTACACTTAGTCCAAAGCTGGTTGTAATGCTCTCATCGATGAATTCAAGAAGCGTGAATCAAAGCTTCACGTCCTGGTCAACAACTCCGGTATAACCTGGGGCGGGCCTTACGAGGACTTTCCAGAAGAAAAGGGCTGGGACAACGTGTTCAATGTGAACGTCAAGAGTATATTTTACAGTGCGTTCTTCTTTTGTGCTTACTATTCTACCTTGGCTAACCCGTTCTATCTTAGTGACAGCAGGGTATGTCCTCGGAATCGCTCAAGCGGGTACAGAACTCTCACGTCGTTCGCCTCTAGACTTACAGAATTGTTATGCAAGAACTCGCATAACCGAGACCCGGCGCGAGTTATCAACATATCTTCAACTGCCTCGGTAGATCCCAGAACTGAAGGAGCCTTGAGTAGACCTGGAAACGGGACCTGGAGTTGTAAGTCCAAATGGAACTCTTCTTGCTATCTTCCATACCTACCGCGGACTTCCAAGATCAACCAAGTAAAGCCGCAGGTGAGTCTCATGGGCTATATCAGTCAGGTTTGTTGCTGAACTCAGATATTCACACAGTGAACCACCTTACCTCCCAGCTAGCACTGAAACTAGCACCTCGACATGTCACGTCAGTTTCGTTCCCATCATGCCTTGCGATGTACTAACATCCTTTTGTCCTAGTGTGAACGCTATATTACCTGGGTACGCTGCACTCACTAATAGCATCTCAAGATGCATTCGCACATCCTCACACGCCTAATCAACAGAGTCTTCCCTAGCAAGATGACCGCGTTCGGTCTTCAAACCTCTGGCGCTGCAGCATTCATAGCGAATCAGCCCACAGGTAAGGAATCTGCTGTATCATGTTCAACTCGTTAACATGTGGATCATCGAATTTCAGGACGATACGGAGCGACGGAGGATATGGCTGGTATGGCGTTGTTCCTAGCGTCTCCAGCATCTGCCCATGTCACGGGTGCTCATATCATTCTCGACGGTGGAGCGAGGTACACGAAACTGTGATTCTCTAGAGTGTCTTTTGAGTATCGACTGTACGAGTATGTCACGTAGCTTAAACGTCAGTTTAGCATAATAATAAGTCTCATAATTCAAAAGATTGTTCTGTTCGTAATCCTCACCACGCGCGCACCTTTCTCGTACCGGAAGCTATCGGCGATACCCTACTAAATAAGGTTCGCAGAAAATAGAACAAATACATTCAAATATGTAGTCCAACATGATCAAGCATCTGAATAGTGGGCTGGTTGTGTAGGTGAAGTCGTTCAAGTGAGGAAGGTAGTTCATGAGTGCATAGTTCGAACAGTGAGGGAGGAGAGGGTATATCAAGGAAGAGGGAAGGATTTATGATATACTTAATATTATGACAACCGAACTTCCGACCTTTCCTCTGCATCTGGAGCGCACGAAACCCGCGGAGGCAGTAATATTTACTTTTCTGGAAGGTTTTCGCGTATGGCTTCCATGAGCTCTGAGGCTATTTTCGCATTCGCCAGCTAGAGAAAAGGGATGCAGTTAGTTTGTTGAATCCACTATGCAAGCAAAGATCGGCTTGCCCTTAGATTGTAATGCGTCGTCTGCTGCCCATTCTCGATAACACTGAACCTCACATATCTCGGATCCTGCGCCAAAGTGCACTTCATACCGGAAAATAGCGTCACATTGAGGAGAAGGGTGTACACAGCTTCTTTGCGCATTACTGCAGTATTGATAAAGTAAGTAAGGAGGAGCTGTGTGATCGGGAAACGACAAAGACATGGAAAACTAACCCAATCGAGCTCCGCCTCCATCTTCTGCGCGAACGTTGATTTTTAATTGCCCTGTTCCACGTTCTTTCCAAGCGCCGTCAGCTAGAGCAAACAATTTTCCTCGGACTTGATGGATTGTCTCTTCGAGCTCCTCGCCAGTCGACACTGAAGGTCCGAGGTAAAGTCAAGAAGAGGAAGCTGCGAGAAAACACGAACCTTCTTGCTCACTTAGATTCACCTTCGGTCTAGCTTCATCCCACTCCTCATCCCCGTTGACCTCCTCGTCATCACTACCTTTACCTGCCGCACGGAGCTTTGCACCAAAAGAAGCAACGTCAGAGGACGAAGATGATCTACTGGAACCTTCGCCTCTGCTAGGGGAGAAGACATCGTGTCCATCTAAGGCAGACCCACCCAACGTGGAACTGTCCCCAAAATCACCAGCTCCTCGGGCCCTCTTTGTGAGGGGCAGGGCAAAACTTTGAACGCCACCGCTGGCATATACTGTGAATGCGCTACTGCCTCCTTTACTGTTAGATCCTACCGAGGATCCGAAAACGCTTGTGGTAGTAGTAGACGAGTGACTGGAGCGTGAAGGGGATCCTGCTGCACGTCGGGACGGGCTTTTCGCGCGTGCGCCGCCTCCGAGGATGTTTGTCGAACCGAATGTTCCACTACCACCGAGAACAGGTGACTTGGATTTTGCGACTGAAGCGAAAGGAGAAGAGGATGAAGCGAAGGCTTCGAATCCTGTACGTTTGGTACCCGCGGATGGTAGAACATCTGCTCTTCCGAGAACAGGGGAGGATGGTAAAGGTGTCTTGATCGCTGAAGAGGAGACAGAGTTTGCAGATGACGAAAAGATGTTTTGACCTTTGATAGATGCGAATGGGGAACTTGTCGATGCATACGCCATAAAGCCACTAGACGATGCCTATTTAACAGTAAGGATCGTGTGTCAAGGGCGGCAGATAGATGAAGTGTACAACGCGAATCTTACCTGCTTTGTTGAGGAAAGCTTCTCTTTTTCTTCGGGTGGCGGCGTTGGCCGTTTGGGAACTCTCGGGTTATCGTCCTTGTCGGGATCGTCCCGAGGGCGTTTAGCTGAAGCTTCCGCACCCGTCCCGGCCATACTTGCAGTCGACGAAAGAATGTTTGATTCCAGTTCACTGGGAGGTTCAGCACTTGGACCTCGCTCAGGGTATTTCCTCTTCAAGTGAAGCGCTGTCTCTACCGTAGGATTTGCATCCGAGGCCCTTCGAGACGCCGAAGTGGATGAAGATGTAGACGGAAGTGCCTCTTCTTCCATGTTTCTGTCTTCTTCAACACTGGCCATGGGTAGTTCTGGGATCTTCTGACTTTGCGCGTCGCTTTCGTCTACATCCGGACCTTTCTGCTGTTTCTTCATATTCCTCCAGGTAAGATCCTCCACGCCCTGGCTGATCTGCCGAACTTTAATCTTCATTTCTTGAGGAGGGGACGCGGCAATTCCGAGATCTGCTTGGGTCAATGGGGGCGAATTGGTGTTGGAGTCGTCTGAACTATTGGACCGGGATCGATGATGGCCGGAAGCCTGACTGTCTTCTTCTTCGGCGGTTGCACCCAGTTCAACAGAGCGATGAATGCGGTTCTTTTTCGCTGGAGTGCGAGTGTAGTCTTTTTCCTCCTTGAAATTATGCAGCATGGAGTCCTATAGAGCAAATAAAAGTTGGTCGGTGCGGAAGAGATCAATTGGATCATGGACGCACCGAGACTGTATTTGACTTCGCACTAGAACCAGTTGCAGGTTCTAAGGAGACCTCACGTTCTCTCTTTCTAGATAGTTTAGTTTCTAAGGCGAGTGAAAGCCAGGTCAGTTAGGCTGTCGAACATAGACAAGAACAATACAAAACTGACCAGAATCATCGAAGTTGAGCGACGGAGGAGTTACCGGAGAGTCTCTTCCATTATTGTCGCGTAGATTACTCTCAGTTTTTGCACCAGCATGATTGGTACCGTTGCTATCCGCTTTATCTATGGGCATAATCGTTGTCGATGCCTCGAGCTGACGCTGTGCTTCGTCTTCAAACATCAAGATAGAAGAAAAGAAGCGCTAATAAACAGAGACGACGTTGAGTAGAAGAAATAAGAGTCGTCAAACGCTGATAATAGTGGTGGTGGTAGTTGAGAAAGCGTTCGGAACAGTGTATAGGAACGCGGCCATTCAACGTAACAGGTGGATTCGGCCAAATCCGATAGACTCGTTTTTAGGCAGGCGCTTGTGGGCCGACAATCCTCTCTGCCTGGCTCATGCAATCAGATTTTCTTAGAATCATTACTCGCTGGTCATGTTCTTGTTCGTACTCGAAATCAAACTCAGGTTTCTCAGATTTTAATACCCACTAGCTTGCGATCCATAACTCGTCTGGGGGGCCCGAGTAGGTTTTTCCTATTTATGGTGCTCCCGCATTGACTGTTCCTCATCATAGTGTACACGTCTTAATCCAAATGGAACAATTTACAGGACAAATTGTGTGCTACAATGGATCGTGGTACTCATAAACTCTATCTTTGCCTCCATTCTTCCCAGGTATAATGTACGTCGACAGTCCAGTCGAGCGATCATAAGTATCGTAACTTGCCGCTAGACGTTTACCGCCACCTCCAGGAAGATCGACGACAAAGTTGGGTGTGGCAAAACCAGCGATTGATCCACGGATATGTCGTTCAATCTCAAGTATTGTAGACAGCGGTGTCCTCAAGTCCTCAACCCCGGAGACCATGTCACCCTGGTAGACATAGTACTAAGCCACACAAAGGTGAGCATTGAGAATTCAAAGGAGGAGCGACATGGGCACTCACTGGCATGATGTTATTGTCAGCTAACATCCTTATCAACAGTCCCATTGTCTCCGCATTGTCGTTAACGCCGCGAAGTAAAACGGTCTGATTCCGTACCACCACGCCCTCCTCGTACAGTTTCTGCGCCGCCAGTCGAGTGATCCACGTCATCTCTGCTGGATGATTGAAATGAGTATGCAATGCGACCGACTTACCTAACCGTCGTGCAGTGGCTGAAATATCGATGATTGCCTGCGTCCATGCGTCTTCTGGAGTGAGTATGCGGGAAGGACACACTGCAAGGCCTTTACTGGCAATGCGAATGCGGCGGATATGTGGGATGGAAAGCAGCCGCTCTGTAATGCTGCTGAGATGCTCTGGAGGAACATAATAGCTATCTCCCCCAGAAACGACAATGTCGGACAGTTGTGGTGTGCGTTCGATGTATTCAAACATGCGCTCCCAGCGGCGACGTGTTGGCGAGAAGGATCTCTTGCTAGACAACTCTTCAGTAGGTCCCCCCACAGAGTAAGAACGCGTACAGAATCTGCAGTAGACTGGGCAGACAGAGACGGCTAATACATGATTTCAAATCAGATCGTCGAAACATTTTTCATACAGGGAAGAAATTTTACCGAGGAAGAGGGCTTTGTCACGGTACCGATGGACTAGTCCTGGTGTTGGAGAATCTCCAGTCTCATTTAGAGAGTCTAACTGAAGCTTCGGATGATCCTTGACAAAAGATGATTTCAGAGGGATGAATTGGCGTCGAACGGGGTCCGAGAGGGGCTTTGTCCAGTCAATAACACTCAAGATGTGTGGGGTAATGCGGATGGACATCGGGGCGAGTGAGATCCCGTTTAAAACGTCTTGGATGAAAACATCCCGCGTTCGGATGTGGCGTAAAGGCTCAGGTGCGTCTTCATCGTAAGGAATTTCTTCGGGAAGGATTGTATGTAGAAACCTGACGAGTTTTTCCTTCCCCTGAACAGTGTTTGCGATCTAGGGATGGGTGTGTTGAGCTTAAAAGATTCTTATATCTGTTCTGCAGATTTTACCTGCCAGCTGTAATCCAAGAATTCTGTCTCTGTGACATCCTTCCAGATTGGAATCTTGTACCAGTAAGGTTCACGACGTATCACTCCGCCATGTCCACGCAGTGGAGAGGGCTCTTCGTTATTGACAGCGGTGTCCACAGTATACAAACGAGCGCGGCAAGGGAGCAGAGAACCTGGAGAAATTGAGAGGACAGAAGGACGAGGAAATTGAAACCTTGGGAATGGCGTAAATAGACGGGGGCTAAGCATCTTCAGGCTGACAGAAATTTACAAGCTGGTACAAGCGTTTTCATGAACAATGGTTAAGTACTAGCTCGGTTCTTCGATTCACTCGGTTCTCTTCTCCCAATGTACAGCTTGACTTCGTGACTATTTCCGCAGGCAGTTATATCTACCTGTGTCTGATCTTAATTCAAAGAATACAGTGAGTTACAAAATGGCTCCGATGTAGCAGCCTACATCACTTACCCCAAATTTTCTCTGTTGATTGATTTGAGTTTCGCCCTCAGGCTTGTAGATGATGTATGCAGCAAGATCTAAGTCTTGGAATAGATTGTTGAGGGAGCGGCGTTACATACAAAGTATATACTGTTCGAACCAGTCCTATGTAAGTACATGGTGCAAGTCGGCGTAATTTGCATGCAGTAGACTCGGCGTAGAATAACAGGCTTTGAATTTATTTACTATTTGCGCGGAGATTATCTCTGAGACAATTCGGATGGCCTCATTTCCAGAGTTTGATTAGGATCGACCATGATCCTCCTTCTCCAAGGGGCATATGGCGCCAGAAGCCACACTCCCAACGTGATTGTGATAGCACCCATTGTGATACCAGGCAAATACCTCAACCCACCCGCAGAATTGACGAATCCAATACACAAAGGGCCAAGTGCAGATCCTACAAGACCGAATGCCGTCAAGACGGATATTGCTGGACCGATGAGAGAGGGAGGCACCCATTTCGAAGAGAGTGATATGATCATCGGTGTAGACGGCCTGCAGAAGCCGTGCAAAAGTTTCAAAGAAATATACAACTTTGCATAGGAAATATAAGACTTACGCCTGGAAGAATCCAGTCAACGATGCAGCAACGGCATTTGCGGGAACGTTGTCTACGAATTGTAGAACTGCAAGAAAACCGATAGCGAAAGTACCGTAGATGGTGAGCGAAATCCCTGGACCAAAGCGGGAAGTGGCATAGGCAAGTAACAGGCGTCCTAAAATTAAGCCCACCCAATATCCACTGAGAACATATCGCATTGCGGCATCGTTCCCGTGTCGGATATCTGTCATGAAAGAGACCAGCCAACTCGTGAAAATTTCGCCTGACGCCATAGACTGAACAAAAATCAGTGAATAACATATTATGAGCACTGTATATAAATACCAGGGCAGTCAGTATTCCGCCAGCCACAACGTTGTGGTTCCGTATGACGAGGGTGAAACTTTTAAGAGCAGTTGTTTGGGTGTTCTCGACCTTTGGGGAGCTGTAGCTTCCAAATATAATCCATAAGAGAGGGACGTTCAGTATCGATATACCCAAGGGAACATAGTAGTACATATTCCACGGAACGTCATTTTCAAGCATAGCAACAACGACCAATGGCGCAATCAGTGCACCAAACTGGGACCACAAACTGAGAAGGACGAGAAGAGCAAAGGAAGGAGGCGTACCCCAAAAGCGGCAAAAAGCAGAGACATTGCGGGTCCTTCGTCAAAATGGGCGGTATAAGCGGCGAAACTAGCATCGTAGATACACGCTCCTATTCCGATGAAGAAAAGGGCGATCACAAAAACGGGAAACGGAGGCGCTGAGACTATGATAGCAGAACCGATAATGTTGGAGATTGATGCGAGCTGTGTATGACAACTGAGTAAGCATTCTGAAAGCATACCGTGCCGAGTCTATGATGACTTACGATAAGCGTCCTCCAGAGATCAAGGTAGTGCAGAAGGTATATGTTCAGAAAGCTTGCGAGAAGCCAACCTGTAGGTAGAAGGGAAACAATTTATCGCATGTGTAAACACGCAAGAGAGATTACAATACCTGCAGCGTTGGCAAGGAATATCAATGATACCACGGAGAAGGTCAAATCATAATGAGACTGTATAGAATCCAGCTGAGCTATGAAACCAAGATTAGCAAAAACAAATGATATTGGAAATCGGACACACCTCCCAGAGACCCATCGCTCATGCCTGCCTGTGCATAGACAAAGAATGAGAAAACAAGACGGCAAAGACGTATTCCATTGGTCTCCTGTGGTCGGTTCGCGGCCATCGTCGTGGGGTGACCAAGTGTAGACTGCGTAGTGATTTGATGGTCAGTGTTGTAGCTAACGGTAGTGGATAGTTACGACATGGAAGGAGGAAATATAGTAAACCTGGCAGAGAAGGTCATCTCTTCGGTGATGGTATAGTAGGATTATTTTCGACGAAAGTTCGGCATCGAATGTGTCCGCGATGGTTGTCAAGTTCTCATCTAGCACAAGGTAAAAGCAGAGACGATGGGGGTATATCAGATCTGACCCACTTACTGTCCCTTCTGAGGTTAATCGCATAAGATCTACACCGCGTAAGTTCAACATTGACTGTACTTGCCATTGAAAATAAGAAATCGGAATAGGATTTGACTGTAAGAACGACGGCATTCGATTTCTCAATTTCCGCAGTACCCGCAACATAGAAGAAAAGTTGAAACACATACATACATACACGAGTTCTGAATCTTTGACGATGTTGAAATATTGTACAGCTTATTTCCGCCAGCTGCGAGCAGCTACGACGATCACTCGAAGCTTCTCTCTGAGTATAGACTATAAAGTCACGCCCTGGTCTTTTCTGTTGGTCTCAATTGCACTTCTCCTGGTTTGCGGTTCTTGTCATCCTATGTAGCCAAACATCCTTGCAGGCGTTGGACGTTTTTGGCCCTGCCTGTTCGACTTTGATACAACAGATCTTGATGCCGAGCCTAGGCATAGCGGAGCTCGTATCTTGTCACGAAACACATTTTTGTTGCCTTATGTTGGGAGTAGCCACCTGTAATTCGGAAAGACGAAGATTATATCGAAGTTCAAGTGCCGGGCCGCTTGGAGCGCGTGGCCGAAAAGATATTCTCCGCTTCTCAAACTCTGTACATATGTACATAAAATATGACAAGTGTATTGCGAAGTTCGTTGAGACATGCTCGGGGCAAAAAGTTTCCCGCGAAGTCTGATTTCTTATTCCGCCCTGAACTGTAGCTCTGTATCCTGTAAATCTGGTACTTCAAGTTGGAAAATCTTGGGAGGGGGCTCCTGGGGGCTCTCTGTGGGTGCTACTCTGTGTGAAGTCCTTGTCCAGCTTCCCTCGACGACTTTGCAATACAGTGTCGTGGTATGCATGACTCGAAAAAATAGGCATTTTTGTGGGCGCGACCTTGTGTCAAGTCCTCACCCGACCTCCCGGGATATACTGTATGAATCACTTGATAAGTCTGTTCTTTCCTTACCATGACCACTGACCATTCACCCATCGATGCCCCGTTCGGCTCTTGGGCAACAGACAGGATTTTGAGCGACATGCAACCGAATCGATCTGTTCACAGGGTTGGGCATGGATATGTTTCCGTTTTTGAAGAGAGATATGTGTTCAAGGTGTTCCATGACGAAGACCCATCAGAGCCTCTTTTAATCAGGCCAAAGGTTGGGCATGAGCTGCGAATGATGCTCATAGCCGGTTCGGATTCTGTTCGCCTTATTGGCAGGCTATTCGACAACACAAAACAGAAATTGATTGGGTTCATTATGCCATACGAGCAGGCTCTTGCTCCAGGAGTCAATATCGGAGGCGAGCCCGGTGAGAGGGCGAAGTTTTCAAAGGAACAGAAGAGGGAGATTATAGATAAACTCTGTCGCCTTATCGAAAGGCTCCAAGCAAGACAAATCATCCACGGCGACGTCAAACCGTCTAATCTCCTTCTTTGCTCTGATGGACAAGTCCGACTTTGTGATTGGGCACTAGCATCTGTAAACGGGGATAATTTCATTGCATACGCCGTGTCCGACCATTACGCTTCTTGTCGACGATGCTGCCTTCCGCAAGAACCTCTTGCTCTGGAGGAAGATTTGTACGCCACGGGTGTCTCCATCTGGGAGATATGGATGGAGAAGGTACCGTTCGAGGACGTGGAAGAGGACATAGTGGATGAATTAGTTATGGGAGGGATCAGGCCAGATTTACAAGCGGTGGATGACCCCGAAATCGCGGCCCTCATTAAATCGTATCTCGACGCAGGCCCTGTATGTTCCAACAAACCGGGTCAGACCCGCACTGTGTGCACTCAAGTTGATGTTACATTCAACAACTGCCGTGCAACCCCAGCCCACGTAGAGACACGCGTTGTTAAATGTTACCATTGCCAGGACCCGGATGCTACACAGCAGTGTGCAGAACCATTTCGGCTGCCAAATGTACTGGTCGATTCATCTAGTCCCGTTTGTCCAAAATGCAATGAGATATATGTCGGATGGAGGTGCTGAACTTCTGCGAAAGGTATATAACTTCCTTACTTGTACGTATGCAACTGGTTTTCCCTGTATTGCAACTAGCTTCACAATGAATTGGCCCGACGCCTTGGCAGACGTCACATTTTCACTTCGCCAGCTCTCTTTCCTATTTGAAGATAGACAAATTAAACTATCCTATCCTATCCTTGAATCAAATGTCCCTGATAGAGGGCCTTGACTAAGAGATACACTGCCTGCATTTCTACAATGTTCGTCGTGCAACTTGACCACCTTCGAAGTCATACCCGTGGCAGTCCTCCTATCTATCTATCTATCTATCTCTGACTCGGATCTTGTTGCCACTCTCAAAGTCCTATGCTCATAGACCTTGTATTTCTTCACGGGACTTTACAGAGTGAGCTTCATAATTCCAGCACGCCCCTTCTTCCAAATCTTCGCAATCTCAAAATGGAGTTCAATCGTTTGACGATCAAGAATTCCTCGACATGGTTTCTTCACGATATGCTCGGTATATAGATTATTGGACATGAAGATCGGTAGATGAAATAGTTCTCATTTACAGCATGAACACTTGCTCATTCGTCCCAAAGTCTTCGTGAATGCTAAGATTCAATGAAATGCACGGCCTGAGCAACGATCACAGTGATCCCTCGATATCTTGATGGTCATAGCCATTAGCAAGATTGAAAACGAACTGTAGAGAAATCAGCAGAGTGAAAAAATGTGAAGTAACAAAGAAATATGATGAGGAAGTGATCAGACGCAGTGCAAATACCTAGTCCGAAAACTGCATTCGCAAGAAAGCAAGCCGGTCATAGATCATACAGCTTCCCAAAGTCAGATCAAACGAACGATTCAAAAATCGCCGGCGAAACCTGCTTTCGAAGAGTCATTTGGCCCCGGCAAAATGTCATCACAAAGATAGATGGGTGCAGGAAAAAGAGACAATACAGAAATGACGAGAACGGAGAGCTCACTAAGGCGCTAAAGCTATGTTCATAGCATTTTGTCCATCTGCAAGAGGTAGAATAAGAGAGGTACTGTGGTCGGAGATGCAGATTAACGAACAGAAGGGATACTTTTCATAAAGTATCACCGGATTTTGTAAGTTTCTCCGTCGCTCTGTAGACACTGCAGCATGCTGCAAGCCTCGTTTCCCAAGCTGAAAAGTACTCCTGAGGGCTTTAGGAATTTTTGATTGCTTATAAGAAAGTGTGAGTGCTCGGTATTAGTACTGTACTCGCCTCCTCTCTATTCCTCAGAAGCTGCAATAAAGTTCTTGTCTTGTACGTCAACAATGACTTCAACGCCCGAGATTCTGCTTTGTTGAGAAATTAGATAGAGGATAGATACGGGCGGGGATGAGGAGAGTTCATTCCCAGGTGCAGCGGCGCACTCGTGCTTGGAATTCGAGGATCGTGGTATACATGAGCAGTGTTATACTACACAGCACGATCGATCTTAACGAGGTTCAAGTCAGAAACCGAGCAGATGATACTCTAGGGATGAGTGTCAGCTCTAATATGATAGTCGAACTTAAATATGCGCTCACCTTGGTTTATATGCCACGCACACATCCTCCATCCGCGCCGACAGTTTCCATAATCTTAGCTCGTTGGAACCTCAACCTTGTCAACAGCCCCCGGGCGCAAGTTTAAGAAGTTATGTTCCTGAGTACGACCATGGTCACCACGGTGGTGACGATACGATTACGGCTCCGTCAGCGACAGATAAGCCGGCGAATGTAGAAAAGACATCTACGAGTAGACAAAAGATAAAGAAACTGTTAGTAGGATCCACGGGTGATCGGTAAAGAACTTACAGGATCACTTTGTATCATTGAGCTGATATTCGGATAAAGCGACAGAGCAGCAATACCGTCGATATCTGCCTCACCGGATGGTGAGAATTGAGACTCCTTAATCTCCTCAGATTTCTCTTCATAGAGTGACTGCTTCTTTGAGAATTAAAACCTGAAGCAGAGGAAGAAATCAATAGCAGCATGTGTCAAGATCAAGCAATACACACCCGTCACAAGGTCGCAGTAGAATCGTTGCCCTCAGGTCCGCCCAACTCTTCGTAGGCTCATATCCAGTGAAGCATCTGCTAGTCTTGCGATTAGAAAGCACGAGAGCATTCGTTGAGCTAAAGGTTCGAATTGATTGAGCGATTATGGACAGGAATAGCAAAGAGAATTCTGGGCCAAGCGTGGCAGGGAGATTTGACCAAACTTACAGAATTATCTTCTATGTCTCTATATGGAGTAGGAGCAACCAAGAGATAATCGATATTCAAAAACGCGTTGATCAATTTCATGTACATTGAAGCAGGAAACGAATGTAGGAAGAAAAAAACGGCGTCGGACCTCGGCTCCCGGAGCCGAAATCGGATCCAGCTTAGGCCGCGTACCATTCCTCATACACTCTCACACCCGGATCGCTCTGGGATCGCTCATGAATATTCCATACTTCCGACTTGTAGCAGCGCGGCGCCCATACAATTTATTTATCTATCCAGATGGTTTACACCAAGGCTTTTAAAGGATACGACCTTTCACTTTTGAATATCTAAAATCCTCACAACATAGGGTTATGTCGGAATATTCAGATGATTTCGAGTATTTGAAGGGAGTCACTCTGGTGAGCTCTCGTATCAACCAGACCCCAATTCCCACTCAATTTTCCACCTTTCAACATTACAGATTCTCGAACCTCAACTCCGCAAAGTCATAGTCCGAGGAAACCTCGATGATGATATATTCCAAGTGCCCTTACACTGGCATGAAGACCATGACGAGATCATCACAGTCCTTGAGGGAAAACTCAAGGTTACTGTCGGAAAAGAGACAAAAATATATACGCCGGAAAGTGGAGACGCGTTTGTACCCAGAGGTGCACCTCATGCGTTAGAGAGCCTGAAAGGAGTTCCTTGTGTGATAACTGAGCGCACGAATCCAACAGTGCGCTACGTCCTTTGCATTTCTTATCACGGCCAATGCTGAGTCGTCTTACCAGGACTTTGACACTAAGGAACTGTTTTTCCGCAACATACTAGCGATCCCAGGAGGTCTATCTTCTGGAGGCTTGGTGCCTATGATGCAGGTATTCTACCATGGAGATGGATATCCTGTATTTCCAGTCCATGTCGTTTGGTTGGAAAAAGCTGTGAGTTACCCAATATCTTCGAAACAGTAGTACTGCTAACTTCTTATCCGTTTGGTTCCTAGTTCGTGACACTTCTCGGCGGCTATATTGCTCCTTTGCTAGGACATCGATTAAAATACAAGAGCTTGAAGAGGGAATCGTGATACGAAGAAACCATCATCATTGTATTTGGCTACTATACTGAAACAGCTAAACCATGACATAATTCAACTCGTGAACAAATTTATATTCATCTTCATGGCAAAACGAGGGAGATTGACTAAATACTACTGACATTCACGAGAAACAGATACGTGTCCCCATAGGCCTTGAGCTTGGGAAACTTTGAAGTGATATTAGTATAAAGTGTGTACTGAGGGTTGATTCTCGAAATTGGTTCTCTCCCCTCTAACGCCCTCAGGCTATCCACTACACTGCTGCTGGTAATATGATGGTGGACTATCCGGACACTGTGCGTGTTCAGAACGAGGATACGATGGTGAGCAAAGTCATTACTGTTCATTTGACGAATCGGGGAATTCACTCAAATTACTTCCTTTTCTCACATTTCATCCCCAACTTAGACTTTCGAGCCCCAGCTCCGGATCATCAAAATCCGAGGACTTCCAGACGACAAAATACTCAAAGTACCCATACACTGGCATGAAAATCATGACGAAATAATTACCGTCCTGGAAGGAAAGCTGAAAGTTATCTTGAGCGGAGAGATAATTATCTGCACTCCCGATAGCGGGGAAGCTCTTGTTCCGAGAGGTGCTCCTCATTCTTTGGAGAGTTTCAAAGGTGTACCGTGTGTATTCACTGAACGGACGAACCCCAAAGTGCGTCCAACTTTTCTCTGCGATTTGTCTGAGTTGAAGTGAAAATGCATTTTAGGACTTTGACACGAAAGAGTTATTCTTCCGAAACTTCTTTGCTCTACCAGGCGGTCCCGACTCAGCTGGATTATTACCAATTATGCAAGTCTTCTACCATGGAGATATGTATCCTGTCTTTCCGATACATCTTGGGTGGCTGGAAAAAGCTGTAAGTAAAATGTGCAGTTGCATGAAACTGCAAAAGCCTGACCTGGTCTTCAGTTTGTTATAATTTTTGGTGGCTATATCGCCCCTCTCGTAGGGTATCGACTCAAGTATAAAAATTTGAAAAAGGTGTCGTGACGGTGTTCCACCTTGTTTCGCAGTCAAGCGTCAGTCAATGGTACTGGACCAAGGCAAATTGCTACTATCTAGTACTAAGTCAGGACTCAAGTTCTTGGTCATGTATCCAAAATATCAATGAACTAATATGAGTTGACCTCATCATGGGAAGGTTTTCGTTGTACAAATTCATGAACCGACTACTTTCCGCTTGCCTTTGGCTGAGGAACAGGCCCATAAATAGGTCTATCCATTGAATTCTTCAACACCCAAGTGCCCGCTCTTTTGTCCAACATCCCACCATGACAGCCAGAGCCACTTCTCTTGCCCATTGTCTCCCTCATCGACTGTGTCGACCAATCTGACCCTTCACCATCACTTCTCCTATCCCTCAAACTTCTCCGACCAGGAGCAGACCCCTCTGCAGGACACTCCTGTCCCCCAACCACAGAAAAGGTGATCTCTGTATTCTTCCCAATCCAATCGTTCTCGAACTCAATGTTGAACTCAACATTCCGAATCAAGCTCCCCATGGCGTCTAGGATAAACCGTTTTACGATGGTTCTTGTTGATTGTTGGGCCGAACTAGGATGTACGGTTCTCTTGCCAAAGTCGAAGGTGACTTTGAAGGTGACCTTTCCACGGGGAAATAGGACAGTCGTGGGATGGAGATCATCTGGCAAGGGCGAGGACGAGGACGACGGAAGATCGTATGTAACTGTATGGACTTCGGCTGCTTCGGGAGTCCGAAATTGAGGGAGACTAGTATCTGCGCTATGGAACGAGCGAGCGGCACTATCTCGAGCCTTCAAATTTTCATAGATACCAGGGTTCAACATGTCAGTGTGGTCTACGAGACAATAGATGAAAACCATACTGTCAGAGGTACTGCAAGTGCAACCGGCAATGCAACGGATATGAGTCCCAGTAGAGCACAGCTCACGAGCGAGTTGAAACGCATGGCAAGTCAAAGAATCAGAATACGTAGAGGCTGCGTTCGAAGATCGAAATACTTCGTTCTGGAAGCGGTGAGGTTGTTGAGTGGGGATAGGAGATGCTTAACCCCAAGACAAAGAGTAACAATTTTTCTTTGACCAGCAAAGAATATTCAGACTTCGTCAGACTGACCAGCAGTCATCTGCAAAACCTGGATGTTCGCGAGAGCAAGGGTACTAGCTGGAGAGCGCTGTCCAGCACTGAAAGCACTCCCAGCAGTTTTTCAGTACTGCTGGGAGCACTTTCCCAGCTGGACAGTGCTGTCAGCTGCTTTCAAGCTCTTAGCCGAAAATACAGGTTTTACAGATGGTGTTCTTTCTTGAAGCCTCTACTCAGACAATCTGGACTTATATACCCCGCACAATTGATCAGCAGCAAATTGACTTGAGCCCGGAGTTGAGGAAATTAGACTCAGCTTCCCGCGACAGCATGGGTTCTGACCGAGTTGTTCCAGCCCAGTTCCAGCCATCCATATTTTCACCTCTAGTGAGGTTTCGTCTCCTAGTGGGCTTGGTCTCTAAGCTAATTAAGTACATATATTGTAACAAGTCCATCTCCTTTGCAAGATCCGATATCGATATAGCTGCTACATAGACGAGAGTGTCTGAACATGACAAATTTGTTTCCCTGGGCCAAGGCAAATATAACATTGTGAGCTCCACTCATGGCAATACTCTGGAATATATAGAGGTATTGGGATTTCAGAACCTGCAAAAAATCATTATGAGAGCCCTGAATGTGATATCTTTGCACTCTGGCGATGCGTTCGATATCATCAGCAGAACTATGTATTGAGTGTATACAATACAGCTGAATGATTATGTATGTTTGACTGAAGGCCTTCAGCCTTCAGGTCCCAGCAGATGAGATGCACGGTCAGCTGCGATGGGCGGAAGGGCCAACCAGCTGTGTGCTCTCATTGTGCTCGGACTGCGACTTGTCACGTACCTCGACTGGAGTGGGACGTGCACCCAGGATGGGAGAGGAAGAGGGTGAGTGACAAAGGGTGGGGGTGTGGAAACGAACTAAGGTGCTACTAGGGATTAGTACTGCGAGGCTTCGACGTATGCGTGTCGATGCGGTACCAGCAAGAGCCCATACACCCCATATATGATATTTGTGTGAAAAATAAATTAGAAAACAGTCAACCTTTAACTCTCCGTCTCCAACCTCAATTCGTCCCTCTCCTCTTTCAATTTCTCGATCTCCTTCAGCTCAATAACTTTGAATGGCCAAGTCAACCAGCTCCCTCCACTTCGATACACCTTCAAACCCATATCACTCAGCATCTCATCAATCACTTGTGGCCATGTCCAAAACGCCAAATTACTACTGTAGCTCTCATTCGCCCATAACAGCATATCCGGGTACCGTTTTCTCAGCCAAGCGCTGTTTCGATCAGCATGTGCAAGCGCTTCTTCGGGAGACGAAGGGAGTTTGAGGTTGGAGTCGTTGAGGAAGTAGGAGGAAATCCAATGGGCGGTTACTTCGAATGCGTATCCATTGTTTGTCGTGAACTGTGTATGGGTTAAGGGGATGGTCCGATTGATTTTCAGACAACCTAGGAGAATTGACATACCACGGCTCCATTGATAGCAAAATCTCTGTTGAAGAGGTTCTTTGCTGGAACAATACCACGATAGATCGAGGAAGCCCACTGTTCACTACTAGGATGTGCTGCAGGAGGATTGGAAAGACTGACATAGTTATTCCATTCGTCCTCGCTTTTTACCAAGCTGGGATCAGGAGGATGTCGATTGATACCGAGGCCTGCCGCAGTTTGTTCTGCTTGCATGTCAGCAAAAGGCACAAATACACCAGTCACTACAATGAGGAACGTACCATCAAACAACGGATGCCACGAGGACGTATACCCCGTAGCAAGTACCACCGTATCTGCTTTCAACTTTCCACCATTATTCAGTATCACTGATTCGCCGTCAGAGGAATACGAAGCTACACGCGCAGGAGCAACGATATCAATCTTTCCTGCCTTGACCAGCATATGGAATCCATTCGGTTTCGGAACCCCTTCGTCGTTGATCCGAACTCCCCAGAACGCATCCTGAGTGTTTCGGAGCGGAGAGTCTTTCGTAACACCAGCAGCGTCGAACTGGATTAGACATACTTTATGAGTGTGAGAAAGAAAGATAAAGGGAATATACAAATCGTACTGAGCCTGCGATGATTTTGTTCCAAATGAAATGTGTTATTGTACTGCCGAGGGATGTCGTGTGGAGGAATCGTCTGCATAAAATCAGTCGTGTTTATCAGCGGGCCTTCGAAAATAAATTGCATACTCTAGACGTGAATTGAGGGAGCTATGGGGCGAGAGAATACTCAGGAACCTTGAGGGGGGACATCAAGAGTTTCAATGACATATCATGTACAGCCAAAGAGAATGATCTCACCGACTTCGACGTATGGCATCTGGCAATGGACTTGTGACAGCCAAGAACGCGTCCGCTTTGTCAAAAACAACCGATGACCTGACGCTCTTGTTTGCAAGATACGCTGCAACATCTTGAGCAGATTTTCCCCCACCGACAATAACGACCTCTCCAAACCCTCGCTCGTCTTTCCCTTCCGCCTGGAGCTTGTCGAGTTGAGTTCTGAACTGAGATGAATGGAAGACATGGCCTTTGAAAGACGCGTGTTTGGCTGATTTGGGGGATATTTCTTCCGGGATATACGGTTCACTGCATCCCTATACACCAAAAGATTTCGTTTAGGCAGTGGTAGAACAGAATAAACGAAGTGTCCAACATACTCCCGTACACAGAACAATTCTATCGAATGTTAAAGTCTGTTGCTGCTTAGTTCGTACATCTTCCACCCTCACATTCCATCCGGAGGAAGAATTATTGCTTGGCCGCATTACCCCAATAATATGGAAGCCATAACGAATGACACCTTCGAGATAATTGTCTGCAAATTTCTTCATATAATCACGCATTTCGAATCCCGACAACCTCTTCAAGCCGTCTTTTGCAGCCAGAGATAGCTGTGGCGAGAATCTGAATTCTCCGTAAACACTGTTCAAGGAATACATCAACATGAAAAAGGTCAATATTAGATGGAAAGAAGACGCACTTGTTGATAGTTAAGCCCGGATATACGCGTTCATCTGACCAGACACCACCTGGCTTCGAGTCTCGAGAAATTATAGTTACATTAGTGAACCCGTCCCGCAAAAGTGTATAAGCTAAAGTCAAAAGCAGAAGCAGAAAAGGTCAAGGATGAGTAGAGAAGATGAGGGGATAGAGAATGCCTCACCTGTGATGAGACCAGCAGCTCCACTGCCGAGTATACCAATGGATGAAGCTTTTGGATCTGACATTGAAGACGAGATGACGGCGGGAAGAAAAGAGAGAAGCGACGATCATACCTTCATTATTAAGTAATTATTGTAATGATGCTGTTCCGGGAGAGCAAGAATGTCAAAGAGATTGTCACTGCCAGTTGTTGATGCCCTTCCATTTTTTGATATGTTTCTGATTGCTGTTCATGGTGTTACGAGCCATCCTCCCACCGTGAGATGTGGAAGCACGATTGGGGGAAGTTTTTGCCATTTGACATGGCGTAATTTGAATGGTCGTCTCCCACCAGTTCTTGCTGTTGACAGCCTTTGGACACACAAGAATAGCGACACAAATGGTCTTGCATCTTCTGCCGTCTTCAACCAACGGAAAACCCATGCGCTCAATCGGGGTCAATAATGACTGCTGGGCTCGAGAAAATCCTTGGTTTTTAACTTCGAAGTAAACAATCAGAAATGAGAAATGATACAGTAATATTCTTACCTATGTTTGATGTAAGTTGAGAAGAACCGAGAAGAACTACTAAGAACAGACTAAGAAGCAGATGATAAATTCATTCCTCGACCATATTGGGGCCCGATCGGAACGTTCACAGTCCGGATTTTATCACAAGTTCTCCTTCTCTTTTTCCCTCGAGCTCCTTCTTCCGCGGAAATTACGTGGAAAAACAAGCAAAACATGAACAAGTCTAAATCAAGATCCTTTCAAAAATTGTGGCATATAAGCCAACGGGTGTTGTCTGGCAGCAAGCGAATAGTCGAAGCATTCCCACCTTGAGCAGACGAGGCTACTGCTGCAATTCCAAGTTCTCGCTGCTCCCTCCTCTAGTTTTGTTCCGCTCTTTGTTCAGCGGGATCATGTCGCAATTGTCCCTCATGTACGTGCGGTATTTCTCCACCATTCGTATTTTGGAGGCTGAGAAATAATCTCTATCTCAGTTTCGGGCCTATGCTCGTCGGTGTCTTCTTGAACTGTATCCTTTATGGTGGTTATTTCACGCAAGTACCGCCCACAAGCTAGAGCTTACTGTTTTTGCTCACTCCAGGTGTCCTCGCTGTACAGGTGGGTAGAATTCTGGCGCAGAGAGTCGGTCTATATGAATTCCGTCCCGGTGCTGTCAGACCTTTATCTATTTTCAAACATACAAGAAGTGAGCACTTTTCAATGATCTCTTCAATCTTATTCTCACAACCTGACATCGCTCAGAGACAACCCACGCATTAAAGCCTTTGTGTGGTATCTTTACATATTGGAAACTCTGAATACTGGTCGGTGTTCTGGAACTCACATTTCTCCCTCCAAGTTTCGATGAGACCGTGCCGCTGGTTCTCCTCTTCCTCCTCTCCCCCAAAACATCCGAAATTCCTTCAAACATTTCATCCTTCCTACATTACTAGGGACTTACAAATCTCCTCTACAGGCTTTGACATTGGCATGATGCTGGAGCCACTGGTATTCAGATACGGTGAGTTTCCTTACATCCCTATCAAATATCGCAGCACTGGCTTCCTTCTGTTTCACATTTCATGTACTAAGGGATATGTATTGATATTTGTTCGCTCTAGGAACTGAGAGAGCAGTTTCACGAGTTCCAATAAGTATGTGCTGCCTAGGTCCAGTTAGAAAAAGGAGATATTGACCTTTTCCTCTCGCCTACAGTGCTTTCCGCTGGTAAGTTGACATTTCTGCCCATACTGAGGTGTTCCCGACCCACGACTCGTGCACAGATCCTATTGTGACTGTATTGATCTCCACCCCGGTTCAAATTTTCATGGCTTGGCGTATCAAAGTAATCAGTGGATCCAAGTGGTTGTTTTATGCTATCACATTCTTCGCTGTGTGCTCATTCAGTTGCGTTCACTCGCTCCCTACCATCTACGCAATGATACCGACCTAATTCTTGTTATCTTCATTGACAGTCGGCGGGCTAGCAAACACCATCGCCGTGACGATCATCAACCAATACGCCAATCTTCACCAATTCGATGGATCGGTAATTACTTGGCTAGCATCCTCTGCGGTCACGGATATTCTGATAACGGTATCTTTGGTCTGGAGTTTGGTAAGTTACGCCTTATTTTGAAGCGAGAATTGACTAATCCGAATAGTGGAGGAAACGAACTAATGTTCGAGCTACTGACGACGCGATATCTCGAATCATACGATGTAAGTGTCTATTAACGTCTATCACCCATAGCCTGACTATTGTGGTTTCTTTGACTGTATCCACAGTGACAGTGCAAACGGGGGCAATAACAGCCGTGTCTGCAACGTTGGATGTGATATTGTTTTTGGCAGTCCCTGTAATTCCCCTCGAGATCAACTTCATGATGTTGGTACTAACGAACTCCATTTCAGAATACCACAGTGTAAAGCATTTTCGATTTTGTTTCTTCCCCATCCTCACCTAAGAATAAGGAACTTTGTGTGGGATTTCGCATTGTCGAAACTATACACCAACGCATTGATGAGCACGTAAGTTGGAAATCACTCCAGTCAATATTATTCCGCTTATAATGCCCAACAGTCTCAACGCGCGAGTAGGATGGGCTAATCTCAATGGTCGATCTCTCCCTGGAAACAGCGTTCTCTTCGCCAATGAACCCAATTCTGGGATCACAGACTCCTCCAATACTCGGATTGGGCCATTCAGAGTTAGCGTGAGTCTGATCCTCCCTGCCTCAGACTAGCTGTCTGACCGTGAAAATACTTATCTAGGGGCGAAACCCTGAAGCAGGAATCATTACCACAGGGGTATATGAGCTCAACGTCAGTGAACCCTGGAATCACACAGGATCTATACCCTCTAAAGCAGATGACGGGGATAACAGAATGGCTTCCCATTCCAGTAGTGATCTGGAGAGCGGAATTGTGGTGAGGACAGTAGTGAATAAATTAGCAGATCCGGTACCACGATTGGCAAAATAGACACAACCCGATGAAGCATACCCTTGTCTATAACTGCTTGATGTTTCCACCATCAATGATTCTGTATGACTATAATTGAGTGAGGCTGGGCATAATCTCGGAGCTTGAAGGTAGATAAATGGATTCATACATGGCTCTGTTCAGAGATTCAGAGGGGAACAGATGAGTCCAACTGCATCTACTGCAGCGAGAGCTCAAAATATTATGTGCAACTCTAGGCTTTTTACAATTCCAAAATGATATATCGAAGATACAGTATGTACATAACAGAAGCAATTGACAAACGAAGGGGCAAAACACATATTCCGGGTTCTCATTGTACATAATATTGTTTATATATGAGGAAGAAAATTTACCCACTCGACAATTGCAAATGAATTAGTAGGCAAACTCCTCAGTGCAAGGAATGCCTGAACAATTAGACCAAGTCTTGCAAGAACATAGAAAAAAACAACAAAGCACAGAATAATCGAAACAATATTTTCAATATCTCCATCCAGTTTATCTTTCCACAAATCAGTGCAGATAAGAGCCAGCGGAACAAATGTAACTATTAGTGAAAAGATTCTCCATAAAGTCTGCTCAACTTGAGTAGGAAATATGAAGGCCCAAGCAGCACAATGAATAGCACCGAAAATCATAGCAGCGCTGTAGGCTATGACTTTATCTTGATGCCATGAAGGTTCCAATTTGACAACCCGCTCAAACGACGATATTTTGTCAAGAGGATCAACTTCCGGATCCTCGTCAAAAACAACATTGATGACGATGACAAAAAACTTGATTGCTGGAAATGCCACACATAGGAATATTTTGAGAGGCATCCCTGCAGATTCAAACTTGACATTGAACCATATCAGGTCATTAGTGATGATGTTTTGCAGCCATTCTAAAGTATCTAGGGAAGGGAAGTCAATGGCTTCTGTCTACCTATAACCTCATCTGTACAACTTACCTGGCTGGGGCTCAGGGGTTGGAGAGGGTTTGACATCATCCAGATTATTGTTCCTGTTTTGATTTTGGATATGAATCGGATACCGAACACCTTGTGGTTGTTGAACGTGGCTATGCTGTTCACACGTCACTAATACGGTCATGTGTTATC
>MU823709.1:0-25591 GCA_027921425.1 Lentinula novae-zelandiae | reverse complement strand
TAGCTGCTGGAAGATAGGGCTCAGAAGATCAGCGGAATTTCGAGTGCGAACGAAAAAATCTCACGGCGCCCTAAGTTCTGCAAATAGCAGTAATGAATATTATCCGGTCCCCTTGGCACATTAACAAACATCTACAGATATTTACCATAACTTAACGACTGTTAACAATAGCCTAACGTTAAATTAATGGTAATTCATAAGTATTTTTGACTCATTAATCCCCTCATCTGATAATTTTGCTCACAAGAAACGAAACAGAGTCATTCCAAGCAAAGTAAATATATTGCACCATCTAATTACAGTACGGACAAAATTACTGCTGCAACACTACATACAGCAGCCACATATACTAGACAAGGATAGTTGAAGGTTCATATGTACATCCTCCGTTTCAAACAAAAAGTTTCTCCCTGTACTCTTCACCTAGCATAGGGATGTCAACCTAAGCAAGGAAAGTTTTGTGAGCGAAAAATTTTCGAACTATTCGAAGAAGTCATGCTTACATATACAACAAGAATGAGTCCTTCAGTTGCAAGATCATCAGCTTATCACCAGAATTGGCAAATGGAATGTCAAATGGTTTAGGAGAGGTCCATAGTCCTAGAAAAGAGCAAACGGTTTATGAGCAAAAAATACATTGCAACACAAATAGACACTCACCAATGCCAAAAGCACCCTCATTAATAAAGTCTGTGTGACTGACTTGATACATATTGAAGTGAACGGGATGCTGGATGATGCAGCTTCATGTGGGAGGGAAAAGGTGTAAGCAAAGGAAGAGTATACGAAGAAAGAGTGCCGAAGAATGGTGCCACGTCGCACAAAATATAGAAGAATTTAAACTCCGCTTCAACAATCTCAGTGCGCGCTCAAAAGTCAAAGCGCTTGTGGACTTGTCTAATTTTTTGTTTGTAGCGCTTGCACTGTACAAAACCTTTCGCCTCATTACAAAACATTGCTGAACATAGTATATACATCGTGCATGAGGGCAGATTCGCTACAATTAAACTAGATAGATGCTTCATGGACTTCATGGACTTCATGAATATTTAACTCAATGTGAGCTTGATTGCCTCTCACTAAGGCTGGAGATAGTTTTAATGATGAGTCACTAATATCCGATAATTGTTTGTTGGCCATGTTAATGATTGTTAATAATCAAAAATTGTTGGAAATTTTTAAAACAAAAACGGTGAACTTCAAATGAATGAAAATATTCAATAATATTGATCTATTAACCGAGGACCGTTTTCCTGATGCCTGCAGCATTTCTATCATTCGCGATGTGACTTGGAGGGATGTAGCTTTCTGTCTGATCAAGGAGTTTCAATTTCAGTGGGGACCGAGAGAGGTAGCCATCTTGATGGAGCTATGGCTGCTCGACAAAGCGGAGGATCAACAGCATTCTAAGGAAATATTTCATAGCTGCACAAAGAACGAAGAGAAAGTATTTGGTCCCAGACTCCTTCCCAGTCTCGTTTTGCAAGTATATAATCATCGGATCAATTACATGCCGGGTACATACAACTCAGATAAAACCTTGCAAAATGAGACTGGGAAGGAGTCTGATTTGGTCCCGCTCTATCCCGAACCCGAAGTATCCGTGGGTCCGAGGCCATGTGACTAAGGGCGCAAGCGGCAAGGATTTCCGGCACGGCAATACGACTTCTCATCGATTCAATCCCGAATTCAATCCAAAACCGGCGCCCACACGGTTTTCACGACGACGACGACCAGCGATAACTTCCTTTTGCTTTTTCTTCTGCTCTTCGTGGGCGTTCTAAGCTCCTATCACCTTACGCCCACATAAACCTCTCCGCTATAATAAGAGAAAGAACTCGCAAGTGAGGCACCGCCGCTGCCTGTCAGACCAAAATCCAAAAACCTTTGAATACAGAGGGTTCACATTTCAAGGATTCGAAGCATTCGCAGAGAGAAGCGAAAAGATCGAGAATTAGTCGTTGAATTACCCGGTTAGTTCATTCCAACTGTCTAGTCAAATATTTCCTTATAAATAGTGCTATCTATTCAAAAGACAGGATGTCGAACAACCAAATATACGCAGACTACTCTGACTATACAGCTTATGCGTCTTATACCGACGAAATCCCGGAATACAGTCCAGACCCAAACCCTACATTTGCATTGGATTCTAATGCATCTGTCTCCAATACGCCTACACCTCCATACACGAGTCCACCGCCGCCTCCGCCTCCGCCCTCGGCATCTCTAATTCAAACATTGCCGGAATTTCCAGAAGGAAGGACAGATGATGAGCTGGAGACTTTATATGACAAGGTCTGGACAGGATATGGCGCTGGAGAGTTGGGAAACTTCGAGAATGGAGTAGGCATTGAGGGATCTGGATACAGCGATGGCTATGGAGCAGGCCCGAGCTCCCCAACAAGCAGGAACAGCTCGTACCTTGCCTCTCCCACTTCAACAACATCCTATTCATCAGCAAACTCGATTACTATGGCTACAAATGGATCCGCAACTCCGTCATCCGTACCCCGACCTCCCTCGCTTCCAGGTTCATCTCTAGCGTATCCACCTACTCCGAGGAGCTCACGTCCTCTGCCTTTGCCTCCCGGTGCTCATGGCCCACCTTCAGCTACGATTCCTCCCTCCTTATCATCTGCCTCAGTCCCAGCTCATTCCGCAGCAGCCTCTATATTTCGAAATTCGGTGGCCTCAGGTTCCGACGGACGGAGTACTCCCACTCTGGATTCGCCATTATCAGCACGAGGACGTCAGCTCCCTACTGCTCCAGGAGCTTCCAATGCAACAAGTCCAGCATCCTCGAATATTTCTCCGGCGGGTTATTTCGAATCGGTTCCTGGGGTACCGTCTAATGCCGGTGGATTAGTTCCTCCTCCTCCTCCGTTGGGTCTTGGAACCGGACTGGGACTGAGTTCGGGCTCGCCGTGGAGTGCTGGGTTAAATTCTGCTGAGATCGAATTCAGTTCCGCCGGTTTAGACTCGGGGTCAGCAGCGATCTATTCATCGGGATACGCAAGCAGTGAAGATCCATATGGTACTGGGGGTAATCACACACCTGTCGCTGGTGGGAGCTCTTCTGCGACGCTTCGCCATAACAACATCGACGAACACTCTTGGGAAGATGGAATTCATGCTGGGCCGTCACATCTGGGCTTCACTTCGCCTCAATCGTACGAACAATACGAACAGTTCACCTCACCGCATACTTATGATGAGTATGAAGGGTACATTGACGATGATGCTTCCTCATCATCATCATCCTTTGCCTCACGTTATGTGAACTTCAGCTTGTTATCGCATATTGCAGTGCAATTGAAGGATAAAGTACCGAGAGAAACACATGTGAAGGGAAGTATACCGTATCCCGGTGGGTTTACTGGGAAAGATATAGTGGTGAGTATCACTGGTACTGTATATCTTTGATGTTTTCTAATGAATTGCTTGCTTTCAAGTCTACCATCCAGTCCCTGATCCAACGAGAACTTCTCATCAACCATGGTGTATCCACTTCTGACAGACGGGCTGCGTTACAGGTGCTCTATTTTCTCTACGTAGCATTATGTGTACTCACTCTATTTTGTCTTCGTTTCTTACACGGTTCGTTTGTATTGGTAACCCAGGTAGCAAGATCCCTACATAGTCAACTATTCTTTTACGAAGTCGAATGGGGGGGAAGGGTCTTGCAAGATGGTGTCGAGGATGTTTACATGTTTCTAGATGATTTGGACGGAGGTGCTGGTGAGTTGCTCGTCGTCGTACCCTTTTGTTCATTTGACTTACTACCTTTATCCTGACTCAGGTTCATCTTCCGCTCAACCTTCATCACCCTCCGAACTCACAGAACTACCTACTGGGATCATTACTGCACTGACGAAATGTTACTCGCCGGATTGCATGGAGGGAATGACCTGTTACAGCCCCAGATGCCCTAGGAAGGTGAATTTTTCTTCGTCGTTCCATCATAAACTCGACTATACCCTGATCATTTCATTCGGGATAACCCTTCATTCTCATTCCTTCTTATCCAAACATATACTTATACTCTAACGCAGGGAGACTCCATCCTCGGCCCTTCAACTAATTCTCTCTCCCGCGGAGGAGGCTCACTCGTGGATTCTGATCCCCGGTTATCTTCCTCCACGATATCAAAAGTACGCGACAGAGGCGAAGAATGGATCAACAGCGTCCCAAGTGAGGTTTTGGTGAATCTCCCAGAGAGTGAGGTAAATCGACAGACGTGAGTAGTCGTTCTTAGTGCATTCGAGCCATTGGATATTGCTCATCATTCACCTTCTGCTGTTTTCTGTCCCAACAATCATTGATTGACCAATCGCTTTCTCTTCAGCATCATCCACAAGCTAATCTCTAAAGAAGAACAATTCCTCGCCGATCTCGATACCATCGAGGCTGTTTTCATCCGGCCATTACGGGAATCCAATCCTCCTATAATAAAATCTCGTCCAGGAGGACCGGCTTCCTCATCTCCTACTTCGATTTCGAATCCACAGCTCACCCAGTTGAATGCATTGAACTCGACCTATGGGTCGAATGGGTCGAACGGTATTCATCCGTATGCGATTGGTAATGGGGTCAATGGGGGAGGATACCCGAACGGAAACGTGCAAAATGGGAGTGGGAGTGAAGATCGTGAAGCATTGTTTTCCTTCATCGATGTGGTGTTCAACAATATCTTGGATCTTCGAGAAACGAATAGGCGTCTACTCGAAATCTTGTATGTTCGACAACGAGAACAGGCAAGTCACTCTGCTCCGTTTTTATATTTCATTCATCGAATTTTTCTTGATGTGTCTGTCTTTGTGTAGTCCCCGATCATCCAACGTATTGGCGATATATTTCTCGAGGCTGCTACTGAGCTCTTTCGCGTTGCATATCCCACCTATATCGGTGGCTGGCCACAGGCTGAGCGGAGGTTGAGGGAAGAATATGAGTCAAACGGCGAATGGAGAACATGGGTTGAACAAGCTGCTCGACAAGCTCAGCAGCTTACATCCAACGCAAACTCAAACTCTGCTAATTCACATCCGGTCCCATCTACTTCTGCTTATCCCTCTTCGTCCTTACCATATGGTTCTTCTTCTGACTCTTCTTCGTCCGTATACGGAGATTCATCGTCATCGTCATCTTCGCCCGAAACTTCAGGGGTGATGCCAACAGTAGCTGTGAATCCTTCCGGTCCTTCTGTGACATCTACGACAGGCAACTTGAACTCAAGCAGTTCTAATGCTGCTCCTCGTCTCGATCTCAAGCATTATCTTACTAGACCGTCAGAGCATTTGCAAAAGTACCCGGTGCTTTTAATGGCGATCCTGAACGAGACGGCGGAAGGGAATCCCGATGCGGAGTTTTTGCAAGAAGCTATTGAGGCGTTAGGTGGACTACAAACCGTGAGTTGTTTAACTTAATTGTCCTTGCTCTGCATCACTGACGGTGTTTGTGTAATGGACTCATCGAACTCATACTGATGATTCTTGTTTTTCGCTCCTTCTTCTTTTCCTAGGTCGCGCAACTCCGAACATTCCAACAAGCTATGGGTCGAGGCATTCCTGGAAAATGGGAGTGGCATGATTTGGTTAGTAAAGAGAGTAGAGAGTCATTAGAGAGGCGGGAGTGCAAGAGGCAAAGCATCATTTTCGAGTTGATCAAAGGAGAGATGGCGTATGCCAAAGATCTGGAGAACATCGCTATTGTGAGTCGAAGTTTCTTCGGTCAACTGACTCGATGATGAAATTCAGGTCCTCTCCATGTAGATGTATATCCGACCACTACGAGAAGCGGATCCACCTATTATTCCTCGAGATCGTCTTGAGTCCTTCATTACGGACGTCTTTCATAATTTCGCTGAATTGCATGCGCATCATCAGAGGCTAGTAGAGAAGTTTCATGAAGTGCAGACGGAAGAGTTTCCTGTCATCAGGTAAGTTGGTATCCACTGACTGATCTTGTCTGAACGCCTGTTTTTCCCTTCCGCTTCCGTTGCAGATCTGTCACAGCAGCTGTGTTCGATGCAGCGCTCAACTTCCGCGAAGCTTATATGGAATACATCCCGAATTACCCGATTGCAGCGTACAGGATCGATGACGAGATGGCGAATAATCCAGCGTTTAAGGCGTTCGTCGATGTCAGTCATGCTCTTGGTGGTTGAAATTGTCCTGATATAATTTGATCCTGGATATCTCTTGTTAACAGCAATGTGTTCGTCACCCCGACGCCCATCGTCTTGACATGAAAAACTTTATCAATCGACCGATTCCCCGTCTACTCCGATACGAGCTGTTGCTCAAGGGGATTTTGGATGAGACTCCAGAAGGGCACGAAGACCGGATAGAAATTCCCCAAGTATTGGACGTGATAAAGGCGATAGGGAAAGATACAGAACCTGGCGTTGTCAGTGCAAAGCAAAAAGTAGAGCTGTGGAGTTACAATAGTAATATCGTGTTCAAGCCAGGGGAATGGATCGTGAGTCTGGTTTCTGAGGATCTTCCAATTTATTAATAGTTTTTTCGTCCGCAGGATATGGATCTTCTGGACAAGAACCGCTCCCTCATTCATACAGGGCGTTTGCTTCGTCAGCCGGATGGCGGATTGGAATGGAGTGGTTGGAGTGAACTTTTCGTGTTACTTTTTGACAATTATCGTGAGTCCCATTTTCCAAGCTTTCTTCAAAAGCTAATATCTTCTGTAGTTGTCATGACCAAAGCCCGCGCAAAAGATGATATTACTAAATATTTCGTGAATCGACGTCCAATTCCTCTCGATCTCCTCACACTTGTAAACTTCACTGATCCGCCCACCCAACGAGGTGCCGGTCTTCTTCGCAACCTCCGCGGTGGCGAACGACACAACACAACTGACACCTCGCCCTCACTTCTAACTGCTTCCTCTTCCACTGGTGCCTCTGGTCTCTCCTCCTCAACGTCCACCGCCGTACCTGGAACTTCTGCACCCACCCCAGGTGATACGTCACGCACAGACTCCCGCTCTGTCTATCCTTGCACCATCCACCACAATGGCCGAATGGGTGGGAATTACATCTTGTACGCCGAATCTGCTTCCGCTCGTTCAGAATGGAAGGAAAAACTTGAAGAAGCTGTTGGGTTGAGAAAGGTTGTGCAGGAAAGCAATAAAGTGTTCGAGATTGAAACCTTGAGCTCTGATACGTTTTTGGTCCCGAGCATGGGTTTGGGTGCTGACCGCGGAGAGCGTGGCGCGGCTGGAGGAGGTTTAGGACCTAGTTATGAGAATGCATTTACAGGCAAAGTTACTTGTTCGGTACCGTTCAATACCCCGGACGGAAGAGGGCTAGTGGCGATTGGGTGTGCGGAGGGTGTATGGATTGGATTCAGGCATGATTCCAGATGTAAGTCGCTTGGCATCTTACATCCTGCGACGACGTTCCTGATTGATCTTACAGCAATGCGTCGGGTCCTACATCTCAAGATGGTCACACAATGTGCAATGCTAGAGGACTTCGGTATTTTCTTGGTATTAGCTGACAAGGTATGTGTGTGACAAATCTTTCAATTAGACCATAGAACGACTCTAGTATCCTATAGTCCCTCTTTGCATACCACATTGAAGCTCTCGTGCCATCATCGCCATCAAGTTCGCATTCTTCCCAAACCCCACAAAAGCTCAGCGGGAACAAGGACGTGTATTTCTTCAGTGTTGGGACGTTGCACGGCCGGACACTGGTCATCTACATGAAGAAGAAAGGCGTGAGCCATTTTCCCTATCTCATCTCGTTCACATCTGTTTTCCGTCTCTGACCGTCGTATATCTTCTCTAGCTTGATAGTATCTTTCACGTTGTCGAACCTGTTGTTGAAAGAATTAACGAACGATCTAAAGCTCCACAAGGTCTCATGGGGTCAAGATTTGGATTTAGACAAGCCAAGTCGGATTGGTTCAGAGCTTACCGAGAGTTCTTCCTCCCCTCAGAATCGTACGATCTGATTTTCCTGAAAGTGAAGATCGCGATTCTGTGTGCAAAGGGTTTTGAAATCATGGATTTGATGGAGTGAGTGGACTGCAAACTTATTCTCAAAAGCTCGATGAGCTCATGTTTTCGCGTGTAGCCTTCAAAGTGTGACCATTCCTCAAAGGGAAGATCCTCGGCATGCACCGCTGGCAAAGAGATGGGAGAGTTGCAAGCCCTTGGGGATGTTCAGATCGACGGACGAGGAATTCTTGTTGTGCTACACGGGTGCGTATCTGTTAATTACTTAAAAAAACTTTGTTGACTCACCCTTGTTGCCTAGAATTTGGTCTATACGTCAATAAACATGGTGATCCCAGTCGTCACACCGGTTCCATCGAGTGGGAAGGTACTGCCGAACGGGTTGCTCTTCACCCACCGTACATTCTCCTTTTCGACACTCGCTTCATCGAAGTTCGGCACGTTCAAACCGGCCGTTTAGCTCAAATCATCCCCGGACACGATGTTCGTTGTCTCTGGGACGGACGCGGCGTCAACATCCCTGCTCCCCAAACTCCATCTGGTCCCAATGACTCCGATGAGCACATTGTGCAAGAGGCTCGGGTACACGCAGTGATGAATGCTGCTGATGCGGCGGTCAGGAACGGGTATGGTGGAGGAATGAAGTCAAGAGCGGTGGCGCAGCATGTGTTTGAGCTGATTCCGACGATTCCATTGTATTTACCTGGATCATTGGCATCGCCGTCGACGATGACTTATTTTCCCCAGTCGTTTTCTCCTCCGCATTCGCCGACGTTGAGACCGAATACGATTTATCGTTCTTGATTCGCCTTCTGTTAGAGTGAAGAAGGATAATTTTGGACTGCTATACGATATTTACTGGTTTAACTTCTTGCTTCTCTTTTTTTACTTTTGATTTCTCCCTTCACTCCCCAGTACTTCACATGCGTTACTCATGTATCTGACACCGATAAGTGCGTTTTGTGACCTCCAAAATGAGTACATACATAGAAAACCAGCGCCCTTGTTCATTTGTAGTCTAACAGGGCTAAGCTCAGATAGATAGGGTATGTATGTAGAGTAATCCTAGCGAATCTGTGAGCCGATATCAACGTATGTATAGTACCCCTTCCCCTTCTCTATGGTTGCTCCGAACAACATTGGACCAGTCCGGATCCCTGTTGATCTCTCCCCCCGTTTTCCATCAGAACATAGGCTCAGATAGGAGCAGACAGGCATACCCTCATCTTACACGCCAATGGATTAGACGAGAGTGGTCAAAACGCTACAGCGATACTGATACAAGCAATGCTGAAAGAAAAAGAGCAATGGCCGCCAACCCGCCTCGCTGCTCCCAAACTAAAATTTATTTATGCCAGGGGAAAACGAAGGCTCGTCGGCGGACAGTGTAGCAGCTTTCTACGTCAGCGGCAATTTTGCAAATTGTCTCGCAGGGTGCAAGGGTCTGTCTGGTTGATCAGGAGGGAAAGGGTCAGGTTGCTCTCGTTAGTAGTGGGGAACCTGTCTATACCTCTGAAGGCAGTGTATGTGCGCTCTGTTATTCCAAGGCTTCGTTCTAATTTTTTTGTTCAGACTCTGAGAGTATATCCCGTTCCGGAGGCAAGGCCAGGGTTTTTTAGACAGCCTACGTGCCCGGATCCGTAACGCGCGCCAGAATCTGAAGAGTAATTCACGGCCTTGAATCTAAGGGTTTGCGTCCGCACTGTTCGACTATAACTCTTCCGCCCGTTCGTCATGAAATTTCCAAATTCTTCCATCAACTGCACACTATGCATGCATAATGTAGTACCATGGTGGTTAATTTTGTGGTCTAACATAAGGTGTAGTTTTGGGAAGAAGCGTCGAGTTAGGAACGAAAAATATTTATTCAATTACAATGAAATCACACCATCGTGATTGAACTCAACTGGGGACGAATGTTGTACTGTGGTTTGTCTGTTCCAGTCAGTACACGTCACAAAAACAAAAAGTAAGAGCAATAAGATCTAATAAATCGTATACAAGTCCAAGACATCAATACAAGATAATGTAAACACAATCTAAAGTCATGAAAGTCTGATGCAGAGTTCTTAGTCCAATAACAAGATGAAACAATACACCGTACAGATTTGGTAAATCAAGGTCGTGCTGTCATCGGGATCAGTGTTAGAGCTGAATCTAGATCGGAGGACACGTACCAAGCTCTTCCCGACGATAAAACCAAAAGTAGCCAGCAACAATGATGAGTTGACATCCCAGCGCGACCCAGAACAAAGGCTCTACTATAGGTGACCCCTTCAAGCCGTCCGTGACAGGATTCCATGTTCCAAGGTTTGGAAAGACAGGTCCAGGTCCCACTCCGTCCGGTGAAGTGGCACGAGCTATCATGACCACCGCAGATCCGATAATTTGAGAGAACGCCAGTGTTGCGGTGACGTGTAGTCGGGAAAGAGTTTGAAGTAGGATCATTCCGAGACCAACACCTTGAACGGCATCAAGGACACCAAGCCACAACCATAAACCAACGCCAAGATATGGACCAGCATTTCCACCCCATGGGACGTAAGTCGCTAGCGACGATGTTCCCCAAAGCATCTATGCCAAAAACAGGGTTGAGCTGGTATAACTCGGATGGTTGATAACCGTACCTGACACCATCTCGGAGCTCCTAGACCAACTGCAAACACTGGGAGCAGCCACGTATGTGTCTTGCTGAAATGACTCAACACTGCAAGCATAACTGCCCATACACCAACAAAGAATGCCAAGATAAGTAAGAAGATATGCAGTTTTGGCACGTTCACATTCCAGAGATACGTCCAATTCAAACCATACGGCTGCATGCAACGAAGTCAGTAAACATTTTAGAAACAAAAAGGTATTGTACGCACTCCACTCAACCAATAATCGCGTAGCACTTCCGAAACAAGGAACCAGATTACAAGCTTTCGACGAAATAATGTTGTAAGGAAATGTGATACTTTAGGAGGAGTTTGACGATAGTATTCTGACAAAGTTTACAATTAATCAGTTACCCATTACTAGTACTTTTGAATTGTTTACCTGGAAGACCATGGAACAAAATGAAACCGAAAGAAAAACTCATGAATGACAACGGCCAAACGATGACAGTCAGCCACCACGGCGGGGTGTATGATGCAGACTCATTATTCAATGTGTATCCCCAGTACCAGAGGGCAGCTACCCAGATTTGTTGCGAACCTTGGACTATACAAGCCCGAAGTACCCAAATCTCCGTCGCAGCACCCTTTCGACAGACAATAATCAACGAGGGTGAATATTATTGAAGACAGAATCACATACTGCTTCCTCTCCAAAATTTAGTGCAAAGAATGAGAACCCTGCCGCTGACGCCGCAGCATAGCACCACGTCGCGATGTTTGATAGCATTGCATGAGCACCGTGCAAGGAACCACTGATGGAAGGTAATCCTATCAGGAAAAACGCGATTCCGAAGAAAATCCAGGGTAGAGAGAGAGCGTAACGTGTAGGTTTGAGACGACAGAGTGGATACCAGACTGTTGAAGCGACGAGGAAAATACTCCCAATAATGTAAAGTTGGGTGTTGCTTTGCCAATTTCGCCCGGTAAGAAGGGTCATCTGGAAGCTTGTAGCGCTGAGCATCTAAATTGAAATGTTCCTCAAAATAATTCGAACATAATTGTCAAGACTTTACGAACCTGGCCAAGAGCAATAACTAGAGTATAGAGAGGCCATCCTTTGATCTCGCGAGACAGAGCAATTTGGAGACGATTCATCGGGATTTCAGGAGGAGTCTTCTGAAGCGCCATAGATTCATTGAACGGGATGGCCTCGGCCGCAGGAGCTATATTTTAGTCTCAGCAATTCGCAAACTATTGTCATTCGTCGAACTTACTGCTTGGTAAAGAAGATGCACTCAATGAGTCACTGCTTCCCCAGAATGAGGAGCGTTTGGACTTGATACTCGCACTGGCGCTAGACAATCTCTTGCGCCGCACTTTATCGAAAAATGCTTCTTCGCTCTTTATCAAGTATTTCTCGATTGAAAGTCCATGCTCGGAATTCTTGGCATTGAGGTTTCCTAAACGGGTGACGAACTCTGCAGTAACCCCACCGTCGGCATCGGTGAACTGTC
Organism: Lentinula novae-zelandiae; assembly: GCA_027921425.1. Taxonomy (NCBI): domain Eukaryota; kingdom Fungi; phylum Basidiomycota; class Agaricomycetes; order Agaricales; family Omphalotaceae; genus Lentinula; species Lentinula novae-zelandiae. The sequence goes on along the minus strand of MU823709.1, from coordinate 13,494 downwards.
AACAATGGTAAGTGTCCTTCCAATTGTTATAGAAGTTAAATTCACCGAAGCAATAGCCTTATTCAAGGGAGAATCCGATTTGGTCTCAACGATGGATGCTATCGACTCCGAAGATTCTGTGCGGGAGTGTCCTCCAAGCCGTATCCTCGTACTACTTCCGTCAAGGAAAGGATCAGGCACTCTTCGACGGTCCCGTGCGACCATCCGATTGACTCGTTCCAGGAAATTTTCATAGTCTGTAGATTGTTGAGCCTCAGAAACCCCATCCAGAGCGGCATGAAGCTCATCTCCGGGATCAGATATGTAAGAGTTACGGTTGCTTTCACTATCCTGGTGGGATTCAGAGGGAGCATGAAGATGTAGAGGCTCGTTGGTGTTTGTAATGGGGACCAATGCCTCCACCGAGACCCTGGCGCTTGAATTGCGACTGCTGATTGCTGATCTAGGGCCTGTGTGGTAAACCTCCAGTTCCGGATCCCATTCGTTCGGGTCGTTTGCGGCTTCGTAAAATGCGTAACCATCGCTTGGTCTCCATGCGTTCGCTCTAGCAAGTTCCCGACTTATTGTGATGCTCCTACGGTGAAAGTCTTCGATACGTTGGCGCCATTCTACTACTGGGAACCGTTGAATTGCAGAGCGGGCACGAAGAAAAGCACGCTCTTCTTCGGTTGACTTCAAAGCCATCTTGATAGTTTTCGTGAGTTGTGACAACATATGAGACGTCGAGCTCGATTCGACAGGGAACCACTAAGGTGAAAGCTGTGAGCATACAATATCATATGCTACCTCAATCTGACTCACCCATCCAGGCATTAATCCCAATCCCCCAAGCCGACTACCTACACCTAGTGCACCCTTTCGTCCGAATTCGACTGCTACCAATCCAAAAGGCTCATCCCTAGAAGGAATCAATGCAAAATCCGCTCCGCTAAACAAATATGGTGGGAGCGCTGTAAATTCAGGCTTCGAGTACACGCGGCCAGGATATATTTCCATTAACCGTGATAACTTTTCCGCAGCGAGTCGTCCATAAAGGTCAATGACTGGACCGACTGTAATGAGCTGAATAGATTCATCTTTTTCTAGTCTAAAAAGCTCGCGAGTCAGACGTGCTTAAAAAGAAATACAGTAACTCACAATACAGGCATAACATCTGCAATCAGATCAACACCCTTTTGCTTTGACCATCGTCCAACAAACACAAAAAGATTCGAGTTGGGATTCTGCTCAATCCCTGCCCACTCTTGCGCCTGTCTCTTCAACTCCGGGCGGGCCTTCTCCGCTATCCTATCGACTTTCACCCCTTTTGATTTGATTGGTTTCTCATCCAACGCAGCGATATCAGTAGGATCAGGATTGGGTAAAGAGTCGACATGTTTGAGAGTCCACAGCGCGGGATATCTAGCCCAGCTCCTCTTTCCATATTTGTCCGACACTCCTGCAACACCCACGCTTTTTTGATGTAAACTCACAAACTCTGCAGCGGCGTGTAGCAGATTAAAAGTGTTTCCGAATTGAACATATTTGACACAATTTTTTTTGGAGATATTGAAAGCTGAGCAAACCTCCCTCATCTCCTCCTTCGTCCTTAACGGCCATAATCCTTGGAACTCTGCATTATGCAGAGACAGACAGACAGGAAAAACTTTGGGTAGAAGATAGATGGGTGCCAAAGCACCGTGATAGTCGTTGATATGGTAGATGTCAATATGAGGGTATCGACGGATAGTCGCTGCGATGGCTTGGTTCCATGTGGAATAGAAGATCGCAGAGCTAAGATCGTCCATCCGTGACGGATACGGATCCGCCTTCGTCTGAGCACGAAATACAGGGGAGTCAATGATCACGTAGGTGATATGGTCAAAGACGTGGACCTCGACGTCGACGAGATAGGTTTCATTAAAGATGACGACCTCGATAGGATCGTCAGGGTCGCCTGCGGGATATTCCAAGTCTTTGACTTTGGGAACGACCCAGATCAGGTCAACGTCGGTCATGGCTTTTCCCATTAAACTAGACATCACTCCCAGGCCGCCGATTTTGACTTTTAGCTTCCAATCGATGATTTCGTATTCGAGCGTCGCAATCAGAACCGTCCTGCGTGTCTTGTTTGTGTCCTCCGGCCAGCCTATAGCAAGATGTTTACCCTTCTTGTCGTGAGCGGCATTCACCAGCTTCTCATCAACTAGACCCAATTCGCTATTAAAATCAGTGACCGTCCGGGCCTTGCGATCCCAGAAGACAGGAAGATACTTGGACTTTAATGCAACGCCATACTTGTTGTGCTCCACGCCATAGAAGGCGATCATGAAGATCAGCACCGCAAGAGTTGCAGTGATCAAAGGGACAGACACCAAGAGGCTGTAGACGACCATACTGATTGCTGAACGACCTCTTGGTTGAAGGGTCCATCGCATAGTGGTGTCATCTACGAGAATGGACCAAGAGAGATACGGATACGGCGGGGCGGACATGTTGACATAATTTGGTGCCTCAGTATTGGGAGGAAGACGGTCTAGGACTCCATCGCCATCTGTATCGCCGTAGTAATAGTCTGCTACGTCGAATCCCCAGACGTTCAACTGTACAAATGTAGGCCAAGCAGCCATTATCTTTAGCTCCCATAGGTTGCCACTGCTACCCATACTCAGGGACGAAGAGGAAGCCGGATTGAGGGTGAATTGACTATCGACCCCTTGATTGTTTCCCCATTCATTGAAATCTCCTCGAGCGAGGAACTGAGGGACTCGTCGAGGCGGACCGGTATATCCTCCCGCGTCGGCATGAACAACGTTTTCAGTAGTCATTGTAGCTTGGCTCCAATCTTAACAGTTGAATAAAGACAATGAAGTCACCCTTGGTTGTACGCCGACATGAAAGCAAAAAGTACGTACATTGAATCATAACATGAACTCCATCCCAGAACATGTCCGAGCCGGCGAAGAACGAGGTATTCAAACTCGTCAAATCCTCCCATTCAGTCCAATTCGTCCATGTCTGCCCAAAATCCATCGAATACCGAAATTGGTCAGCGCCGAATGCAGAGTGGGTGTACTTGTATTCATTGTCAGCAAATGTTAAAGCAGAGTTGTTGTAATCACTGTCTGGGAAGACCATGACGTTTCCTGATTGGCCTTTTCGAATGATGAGATGGTCTGTTGCCTATGTAAACGAAAACAAACTGTGAATGAAATTTCTTGCTTGTGAGCTCGGAACGTGGTGAGCTTACCCCAGTTTCAACTCCTACAGCTGATGTCGGATTGGCTACCGTAATCGTCAACAGCCCGTCCGGGAAATTCGTCAAAGTAGCATTCCAGACCCAGGCTGTTTGAGGCACACCCGACAGGCCTGTTGAATTAAAAGGACTAACCGACAAGCAGCTGACATTTCCAATCGAAGGAGCTGACCCATGTCCTGAGGTGGACATATTCAAGGTTATAGAGTTCGTCACACTGTCGCAATCCATATCCAAGTTGAACCCGAGCGATATATCCACATTATCCAACCCGTTCGAACCAGATGACGCTGAAAGAAGTCTCGCATCATGCCCAGGAGTAAACAACGTCAGCACCGGCGGTGCCCCTACCCAATCACTATCCACCACCAGAACCTTGAATCCATATGGGTCCATCGTGATGCTTTCTAAACAACCGAAATACGGAGCGTTACCATCGTTAAAGTACGGCGAGAGCGAGGCCTGAAGAGTGTAGTTCTCGAACGGGTAGAGCAAATTCCGTACTACAGCACCTGTGGAATTCCCAGGTTCCACCGGGTACGGAGCTTTGATCCAATCCGGATTTGTCGAGCAGTTGAAGTCGTAACTCTTCGTGACGTTCTCATTTGTCATGAACATCCAGACAGTCCCGTTGTGTGTCCCATTGAGTACTTGCACATTCTGCATTCCCTCCCTTGAAATACTCCATAACCCCATCTCCGTACTCACACCTCCTGATCCAGGCCTTTGAATCTCATATGTCCAATTACCCAACTGTGTTAAAGTAAACCCGTCTTGAAGCGCAGTGTAGGTACTACGGAGGAAATTAAACTGGGTGAAGAGGTGACGAGTGGGAGCGGTAGGATCGAAGTGGTCAAGGGAGACGGAAGGATCGGAGCAGCCGAGGAGAGAGCGGGAGAGTGGCATGTTGAAATATTGTTGAGAACCGAGGTGATAGCAGCCGTGGTTGAGCCAGGCACGGGAGGAGACCATTGCTTGACGGCTGAGAGGAAGATGGGTCAGTCATTGTATCAAATGGTCAAACTTTGTCGGATGAGTATAACACTTACCCGTAGAGATAATTGTTCGCCGTGGAGTCGTATGTATAGAAATCTTGTTCTTCCCCGTAGTAATACTAGAAATGAAAGAAAGAATCAGGTCAAAACCAGAGTAATACTGAAGATCAGATTCATAACAAAACTGACCATAACGACTCCCGGCATGAGCATCCCCGTAACAAACGCGCCTAACATCCCTCTCCTCGCACCATCGCTCAGACTAGGCCATCTAAACACGTCAAAGTTGCTTGTGCCAAACATATGCCGTGGGTCAATCACACCAGTGTTGGAGTTGATGAAATCATCGTTAACGAACATCTCGTTCCAGGCTGTGATAAAAGAGTCCGAAGAAAGATCGTACGCGTCTTGGAGGTTACCATCCATGCCGAGAAACGACGTCAAGGAACGATAGATGGAGTAGTGGAAAGCACATCCATCGAGAGCGTTGTAACCCTCCGGACGAAGGAAATACTGGGCGTCAGATGAAGCGACGTTGGCTGCTGTAGCGATAGAGTCGGGACGCATGCTCGGCGTACGACCGCGACCGAGGTACAATGCGCCAAACGTATCGCCTCCTGTGACTTCACCTAAATCATCAAATCAACATCGATGGTTAGCGCAAGTCTAGAACGAAAATAAGGATGCAGAGACTACCCACCCGCGATATAGAAATTTTCCTTCCCCACACCAATCGCACACTCCCTTGTCGCATTACTCCACTCTGCCAGTGCCTCCAATGTCACCTGCAACGATTTATCTACTCTAATTGCATCTATATCCAATGCCTGTATGACCATACAGCTAAACATTTTCAACTTGTCTACCATTCCCGGCTTCCATTCCCTCAATCGGTCCTGGACTCCAGCGAATTTCGACAGCTGGCGCTGCCAGTCAGGGAACACGCCGAAAGCTTCGATGGAGCCGTAATGGTCAAAGTCGGATTCAAGGCACCCGTTGGAAGTTATGTTGACGATGAGGGTGCCATCGTCATTCCAGAATTGGGGGAGGACGCAGGATGTGTTACGATCGTTCGAGATCTAAGTGTGAAGGAAATGAGGACGAGGGTGAGGAGAAAAGAAAGAGAAAACGTACTTGAAAATCTTTATAATCCGTGAAATTCCAAGGTATGTAGCCAGGTTTCAAATATTCGGCGTCATACTCGGATAATGAAAAGGGCGCAGTTGTATTGAGGAATCTGGGGAGTCAAATGAAGAGTCAGTAGCGGACCACGGACAAATAATTGAAAACGAGTTGGACGGGTGTGGCGAACGAACGAACGTGTACGGGGAGTGTAATTGAACTATACACACCCTTTGAACCCAATCAAATCACTCATAGTTCCGACCGTGAAATCTGCCATGAAATACATTCCTCTAGCGTGGATCTTATCGATTGTTTCTACCCACTCATCCCATGTACCCCAATGCGGGTCGAGCACGGAAAAATCCAACGGAGAGTAACCTGTGAGATAGAATGAATCATACAAATCACGCCAACAAAAGATCCCAACCAACCATCTGCCTCCCAGATCTCGTTCAAGAAAATTGTCCCAGCAACGTAGATCACCCGAACACCCATTCCCTGCAGATAATCCAACATTCGATCATCACCCATTCCCTTCAGATCGCCGCCAAACCGCAACTGCGTCTCTCTCCAATCAGATTCATACGGCGTCTTAAAAAAGTCATCGTTGGACGGTTCTCCGTTGGCAAATTTATCGAGGAGAACGGTGTATATTGGGAGAGAACGCCAGTTAGATGGAGATGGAGTGTATGTAGTATTTGTGCGGTTGGTGTAGTAGTCAAGTGGTGAGGTAGCGGTTTTATTAAGGTTGAGGTTGTATTGGATAAGTTGTTCGTTGTATGGCGAGGCGTGAACGACGTTAGGACTCGGAAGAGAGAAAAGTGAAGAGAGGACAAGGAGCCCTATAAACAGAGCCATCGTGAATTGAGACACCGTGGACAGTGGCGAAAAGTATCGTTGACCTGACTACTCGCCTCCGAGTGGTATGGCACTTGCAAGAAGGAAAGGAAGGAAGGAATGACAAGGCTGCGCTGCATGGACATCACCCAAAGCCACGATTCGCCGATTTACACACGCGAGGTTTTTTTAAAGTTCTTCTGGGTTATCTTGGGAAGATTCTAGAGCGAAAAGGCAGAGTTTGGCCGTGTCCGTAGTGGTCCGTTTGTCCTTTGTGATTGGTCCATCGATTCGGCCTGCTTCTAAAAAACGTGTTGCTGTCAGGCCTCGGATGGCCGAGGGAGAATCTGTTCCAAAAAAAGAGCTCTATGACGATATGATACACATAAAGATGGAACGCACCTACATCTTGATTCCAACTGGCAGCCTGCTTCGCCAGACAAGTTGGATGAGAGTCATTCGAGCCTATGATATGAGCTCCAAAACTGGGTGAACAATAAGTACATAATTGCCGAAAAGTGGATTGGCTATCAGTGGCATTGGCAGATAGGGAGTTCATAGGTAGGAATCGGTGGATGAGTGTGCTCCGATGTGAAGGCCAAGTGGAGACAAAGAGGTCAGGAACGGAAAACCTACTATGCCAACTGTCGCAGGAATCTTCAGAAGGAGCGAAATATCAGTCTTCGATAGTGGGGCTTATTCCGATTTCGAGGTAGATAGCGGCGCTCTGCCAATTGAGGGGCATCAGGAGCCAGGACAGGAGCTTTGGCACGCGGAACGCGCTAAATCATTCGAAAGACCGTATTCTGAAGCACGTAACTCTTCTACAAATTGACTATATAGCGCAATCATTGTCCTTCAAGAAGCACCTGGTTATGATCAATCAGTAAACAACGCATTTCGAGCTCAAAGCACGCACTGATTCCCCTTCAACTGAATGGTGTCCAAAAATATCAAAGTCTGACTTTTCCTAACGCGCACAAGACAGACTACCAATATGAGCAGTGTGAAGAGCTCGAGGCTCAGCGCTCGGTCTGGACTTGATATAGAAGAGTAAATAACTACTTCAAGTTCAAGGACATGACCATGGACAGATTATTCCGATAGGTGTCACTCTGTCGGCTGTGTACAAGGGTACAGTCGGCTGCAACAGTGAGTACCCCAGATTATTGGATGAAAGACATGAGAGCGTGGGAAACAATCATAGTAGACGTGCTTTGAGTACTTGCAACGGCAAAGAAGGCTCAAGTAAGAAAGTCATGGAAGAGGACCGGGACCAGTATGTGATACACATAGAGAGAGTGGAGATTTTATTTATATTAGGGAAGAGTTACACGCAGTGGCAGTGGCAGTTGAAGATTTACTTGAACTTTAGGTAAGAATCGAACCTCTTCATTCGCCCACCATGTTACAAGATACAGATCACCTCTCCACTTTCTTCTATGATAACGATGAGGAGACTTCGCCCGATACATTCTCCCTCACTCAACTTACCAAGGCAGTTGGAGCGGCTATGTGTATTCAAGAATGCAATCTGGTTAAGCTCGCAGAAGGAGGATATCACAAGGTGCCCTGCTCATCGATTATTTATCATTAGCTTTTTTTGAATTGATACTGTCTCCAGGTATATAAAGTCTCCGGCGATCTGCGCATTGTAGTCCGTGTTGCGGCCCCTGCATTTCCGAAAGACAAGCTTGAGTCAGAGGTAAGTGGTAAGTTCATTCAAAGGTGATAGACGTGCGCTGGAGTTTGGGCCATGGTCTGTTAGGTTGCGACCTTGCAGTATATCGCTTTACATAGTAGTATCCACACTCCTCACGTTTACGCATGGAACACTGAAAATGACAACCCCGTTGGATTGGAGTACATGATCCTTGAAAAGGTATAGTGTGTGATAATGTATCACATTTCGATTCTGAGATGTGTGTTCAGATTCTTGGTGTTCCAGCCAGTGCGGTTTGGGACACATTGCCATTCGAGAAGAAACAAGTTGTAGTAGCTGAAGTCGCAGAATGCATACTTCAGTTATTTCACCTCCGTTTTGACACTGGAGGGTCTCTTTATCATGAGCCTGGATCTTCAGCAAACTCTTTCATCGTTGGGCCTGTTGTCAGCACGCCATTCTACCGAGCTCTTGATGGAGTTGTCCGTTTCCCCAACCAGTCAATCGCACCTGATTGAAGGAGATACCGAGGGCCTTTCCTCAGTCCAACAAGCTATGTTCGCAGTCCTCTCGAAACCGAGTTGCACATTCTACGTGTTCAAAATCTACGACGCCATGTATTAGAACACGAGCTTGATGGCAATGAAGAATGCCTTGAGCAAGGTATCCGTGTTCTGGAAAAGGCAGTACAATTAGCATCGATCTATCCTGGGGATATTTGCATATCAAGTCCTCTTACGACTCCAGGGAAGCCGTTCTCGCTCCGTATGGATGATTTCAGACTTTCAAATGTCATGGTCAGTGCGGGAGTAGTCATTTCATGATTCCTCTGAATTTCACCCTGTTAGATTGATGAGAATACTGGCCACATCACTGGCCTGATAGATTTTGAAGGTGCAACCATTGCCCCCCTATGGGAATGTGCGTACATGCCCCGATGGTTACAGGATCGTGAAGAATGGGACGGGACCTTTGAAGGTGGTTCCTCGTCAGAAAGGGCTTCACTGCGAAAGGTATTTAATGACAAAATGACTGAAATTGACCCAACAGGGGAGTGGAAGCGGGCCCATGATCAGGGTCGTCCTTTTCGAGAGTTTACGAACATGTTGAACTATAATGTGGGTGTATGGGCTAACGATGACGTTGAGAATACAATTGATGAGTGGTTGGAGTGGGCAAAGGTGCACCCAGGTGAAGGGTTGAGCAAAGCTGATCCTGAATCACATATACTACTGTAGTCACTACTGGAAGAACTTTCATCCTCGAATGAGAAATCGTTGAATGACCATCAGAGCATGACTATCCCAAGTCACATAGATTGGATAAAGGAAATGCCTTGAATGATACTTATCTTCGAGTCTCAACTCTCTGCGCGTCAGTCAATGACCCATCTTGTCAGGTGTGGTCAACACTGTATATTGAATGAACCTTTTTCTGCGCAACATGTTCAACCATTCCCCCTCGGATGGCCGAAAGCCAGGACAGGAGCTTGAGCCACACGGAACACGCTAAATCATTCAAAAGACCGTAGTCCGAAGAGCAAGCAGAGATCGAGTATCAGGGAACGAGGAGGTACAGGCAGTGGCAGGGAGCATCGGGGATACTTGTTTCGTATATCACTGGGCCAAACTACTATGAGTATTTAGAACATCTCCAAACTATTCAGGCCATCTGAAGGGGAAAGTAGTGTTTAAGGCCTGCAGCGCCTCAGGATCCATCGTCAACGACCTCCCAATGACATATTTGTCCGCCCATATATCCGTAATGCCTACTTCATAGATCCCTGGTTTCTTCAGCGCTGGTCTCACAAAGCATGTGCAGCCACCGCGACATTTCCCTGTACCGTCTTCATTGGTGATTTCAAACTCAAATATTTTTGAAGGTGTGTACCCCTTCAGAGAGCTACTACGTGCATTGTCGATGACAATCTCCGGTAATTGAGCAGAACCTGTTCCTGTACCTTTCGGCGGCATCGGAAGATGCAGTTCTCCCGCGACCTGCTGCATGATCGTATCAACCACAGCTTTTGCAGCGAGAGATTCCTTTCCATGTTCATCAAAAGGTATGAGAGTCTTCACAAATGGTAACGGAAACCTGTACACCAACGACACCCTCTTCTTAAAACTAGGGCCCGGTGCCTAGAGATACATGTTTTCGTAAGCAATAAGCAGGAAATGAAGCACCACATAGAATAAGAGTGACTGTAAGTTGGTGAAAATCCAGCAGGGCCAATGTGCGGAATCCTACAAAGATTCTACGCACTTTGCGGAACGCAGTTGTCCCTAGCGGTCCAGGAACTGGAACAGCCCATACAGCATGAATCAGACTGAGGACGAGGTATGTGGTCCATAGATAGAGTCGAAGATGCATGGTAGGAGTAATGATGTATAAGGAGCACAGAAGAAGATCCAAATATCTGGTAGAATAGGGATGATAGTAGGGGACAACGAAGCAGTGGGTGGTTGTAATAAGGCGAAAGTTTTTTTCGGTCTTTGATCAGCAAATGTTGTATGTGTACCAGTGGACGTATCACTACCCGACTTGGCCAGCAAGTTTGATACGGTGTTGGGGGGAGAAGAAAGAAGAAACTATCGGGCAGACCAGGGACGATCTTCGATATATACCGTTATGTGCCCACTTACCGTCGGATCTCTTTCTCGATAGATTCTGGACCCTGGTACCGTCAATGATTAATGTTATGATGACAGCAGGATGACAGTATGAAGACGACAATCGGTACGAAAGCAGGAGTGAAGAGAGAGCTGTAAAGGTAATGAAGTGCACATACACCAAGTTTACTTTCGGAAAGTCCTAATCGCCTTTGTACCTCTGTCCAACTTCCATCACGTTCATTGGAGGTTTGCCTCTTACAAGAGTCACGACATCAATTTTATCAGAAGAGAAGAGCGCATGAGCGCCTATGAGCGCCGAGTAATGTTGAGGCGTGTCTCGTGATAGGATCCTTAGGAATCGAGTTATATTGATAAACACCAACAACGTCACGGCCTCGTTCCGTGATGAGCAAACAAAGGAGCTCATTTTAGGATAAGATAAGGCCTGCGTATGAGAGACGACTTAGCGCGCACTGAGCGCTTAAGATCTCTTGCTCCCGTCTCTCATCGTCCTTGCACATCTTACGCGCCACATTCGCAAAATCCCTCCCGCCCTCCCTTTTGACTCAGTGTTTGGTCCTCTCATCCTCACATTCCGGCTTGATTCACCGCACCAAGGTTGTTGCCCACCCAGAAACCTCAGATCAGACTTGTAGAATTGGGGACTCACTTCATGCAAGAGTGAGTCCGGTTTAGTACAGTCTCTAAGCTACTTATCTTATGTAACGAAGTTCAACCTATTTGATCCTTTTCTACAGTGTATAACTTTTGCACAATTTTACTACAATGCAATACGTTCAAGCCGAATCTTTTCCCGCTGGCAGCGATCCGGGCCCTCGGGAGATCCCTAAATCTTGAATCCTCCCAATTTCAAGATCATAAACCCATCCATGAACAGTGATGTTAGGCAAAATCTTTCTTCTCCAAGCATTCTGAATGACCTCTGTTTCACATACACTGTTCACCTGCGCTATGATGTTCTCTCGGACTGCAACAGGAAGAGCTTCTTCGTTTGGAGTCGAAGAAAGCCCCAAACTCCCGATAAAAATTGTGAGGGGAGCCAACCAAAGGTTTAACGGAGAGTCGGCTGGGAAACCCTCGATAGTGATGATGGGATCTTGACCTGGTACAGTTTCTCGTCGGCTTGCCGCCAAACTGGCAGCAACTGCCCCGCATCCACTATGCCCACAAATGATGACTAGAAGGTACAAATTAGGCAAGATGCTTAGTGAAACACCTTAGAATTAAACCCGCTTGCCGTGCTCTACACCCAACACTTCGACTGCAAATGTGAGAGTTGCCATCAGACTTTCATCGTCATGGCGGGCTTGGCTATGGATGAAGCGCAAACAACGTTGGCATCTACTCGCAAGATTTATTGGTAACTCACTTTCCAATATTACGTTTGACGAAAATATCTCCAGGCTTTGCGCCAGTAATGACAGTTTCGAGGTAGCGACAGGAATCGAGAGATGCATTAGCTACATATCGAGAAGTGTGTACAATGAGACGTAAATATGAACGAATTGTACTGATAGCTATGTGATGGGCTTGGGCATGGAAAGTTTATTCGGTGATCTAGATGAGAGTCCGGATAAACTTTCGCTCCGGGGTTGCGAGTGAAACCGAACGTGAAGACATAACCCAACTCGACCAGATGAAGCCACTGGTGCGTCGAACGAGGTGAAACAAGTGGACCAACCCAAAGAGCGAAGCCAAGCCTGTGGATCTGGGAAACTGGTGAGGAAAATTCACCTCCTGATGTGTGAGCCATGTACCTAGTATGGAGCGGAATGTTTTTGATTAATGCGCTTGTGCAAGTCTTTCTTGGAGTGTAGACGATGTATGTGAATAGAGGCTAGTGTATCCAGGTTTCGCCAGTATTTGAGAAAGGCGTCTGATTTCCATCTCCCCATCGCCTTTACAACGTCCGGCGGAATGCCTCTGGTAAGGTAGTGAGTAGTGCCCCCAATTCTAAACGAATGACCAGTGATACGCTTGATCCCTGCGCGAGACCAGATTGTATTACAAAACGTCAAAAACTCCTTCTTTGTGAGCACTTGAAGAGAGTTATCAGAGCGTCGATAGGAAAATAGCGGGTCTGAAGGTAGAAGTCAGTTCTCTTCGATATGACGTGTTAACGCATGGACTGCGTTGGACCTAACCTTGTGATTGATGAGTATGACGGATTCCCCTCTGGATTGATGTGTTTTGGTACAGGGGAGTCGTAGTTTGGCTGAACCGCTTTGGTCGGTCCTGGCGGGTAAGTTTAGATCGCTTACAAGAGGGAACTTCGCCGATTTGCCATTGGGAGCCAGTGACAGGTGTGGCAGGACCTCCCCAAGTCTCAATTGACCGTAGAAGACCGCATCTGCGCATGCTATAACACAGCTGTTGAGAGGGGTGTGACCCGATTCGTCCAATTCGTCGTGTAATAGGTTCAGCCACTCGACCTTGACTGGTTCACGCTCAGGACGGAAGGATGAAGGAGGAGCAGCTCTTTCAATGCCATTGAGAACTTCGCGTAGACGTGTTCCCCCCCGCCAGCCGTGACCTTTGGTTGACACCAGGTTTTTTACAGCGGCAAGTTTTGCCCTGACAGTCCCTCCGGCTTCTTTCCCCATGAAGGAGGCGGCATAGTTGCAGAGCGTTGTTTCAGATGGGTCCACAATGTGCTTGGTGGTGAGTTGACTTGTTTCACACCAGTCGACATAGTGAGCCTGATAGTTGTACCTCCTGAGAATTGTCTCTTTGGTGACGGACGACTGGATCGCACGTTTCGCCGTGTCAGATAATTCGCCTTGGGCGGCTTTGGCTATATGAGTTGGACGACTGTGGGCGTGGTTGTCAAGCTGTTGAAGAGAGAAACGATACGGGGGCATTTCGCGGATGTAGATTTGGTTAGGAAGTAAGGCAGTTGTTTTGACTTATTGGTACCATTGCAACACAATTGACTCAATTCGGTAAAGGAAGCCCAGAGAATATGGAATAAGGTCCGCGATGAGCATACGAAGGCGCTCATCTTAG
>MU823708.1:0-23703 GCA_027921425.1 Lentinula novae-zelandiae | reverse complement strand
TTATAGCCCTGCATGATGCATTCAATTTAATGGGGCTTTGGCCCAGTTTATGGCTAAACACTTCTCTATGAGTGCAAATAGGCATAGGTCTATGTCTAAGCAATTTGGGTGAGTCTTCAAGCTCCCTCGACCAACACTAAAGTTCCCCAACATCTATTGTTTTGGTGAGCCAACCTCCCCCGAACCTCCGAGAGCTCCCCAAGTGCTCCACAAGCTCTGGGACCTTGACTCAGGTAACGTCAAAGCTATTCCTTACATCGAACTACGTATTGCTTCTCCATTAACACCTCCACCACCCAAGGACGTCACCCACTACCTCCACTTCCCGAGACCTCCTTCCCAGGCTTATACTCCATTGGGAGCTCTCACATTTGAAACCCACATCAACTACGATCTACAACAATCCTACATTGACGTTCCTAACTATTACAATCCATACTACGCAATGCTCTTATGTCAACTAGTTCCAGTTACCCCCACCTTCCCTGACAACGTCCTAGGGACCTTTCTGGATCTCCTAGGAACCCCTTCAAGGGTCACATCTCACAACTTGAACTACTACTAGGTCATTCCTGTCCTCGGTCGCAGTTCCCGTAGCTCCCTTCGAGCTCCAGCCTGCTCCTAGCACGCTACAACATAAACTTCTTATACCAAACCCACCCTTAAAACCATTTCTGACCCAGGTCTTACAGGAGCAGAACTTTGAAAGAGAATACACATTTTTAACAAGATATATGCACTGGCTAATGTGAGCCAGAATGGAAATGAACATAGTCATTTTGGGAGGACTGGTAGGAGGTTTGCACGAGAAGATACATTTGGTGAGTAATAGATATGGAACATAGAAGTGGAGATAAGGAATATTAGGGTGAAGTAGAAACTATATAGTAGAATAAGAACAAATAACAAGTTTGCGGAGGACTGGTAGGAGGAATGGAGGAGAAAATATATTTAGTGAGTAAGTAATAGATATCATACATAGAAGAGGAGAAAGGTACTAGTGGTATTTAGCAATTTTGGAACCAAAATAAACAGATGTAAACATGTGCAAAAGGTGCCTGCACAAAACAATCTAAATTCTGGAGTGCAATAGACCTTGCAAGCAAGGTGATATGCTATGTGGTAGGAAATATTTGATCGTAAAACAAATATCGCCGGGCATGCTGAACTTAGGGCGCCGTGAGATTTTTTCATTTGCATTCGAAATTCCGCTGATCTTGACCAAGTACCTATTGAAGCTTGTCGTGGTTGGTTTCGACACTCCAGTTATCTCTAATCAATAGCAGTGTATTTTGTATCTATAGCTAGGTCCATGATAACAGCTTTTTACATTCTTTGTCTACTTTTCGAATCTTTCTTTGCACCATTGCTAATACAAACAATGCATTACCCATTGACATTCCAATGTTATCCTTCATTAGTGCATCTGTATCCAGGCCGAGGAGCTCGTTGATATGGTAGAAGTCTAGAGCCGAGAAAATAGCGATATATTGGGTAAGGTTCCGTTGTGGCTGGGCGATGTCCAATTCATGGAAGAAGTTTGTAATCATTGGGTAGGGGTTTTCATACACATCAAATCCATTGCTAGAAGGTGCATTGAAAGCAGCAATACTAGGAGATGGTGGGGTTGATCTCTGAAGCAAAATAGGTTTATTAGGTACAGTTTGAGTGTGCTGCTGCTGCAACATTTGAGTGATAGCAGCAAAAGCTCCTATCATTGGTGCCACTTATTCCTTGATTGCTGTTGAGGAGCTTGTGCCAGAGGTTTCAGTAATACTACTCACTGGAGTTGTCGTCTCAATAGAATGGTGAAATGCTCGAAAAGATTCTGATTTTGGTGGAGTCTTCACTATGACGCCTGTGTCTTTGTTGGCCTACAAAGATGTCGAATATTAGCCATGGATCAAGGAAAGAGAATTCTTCCAAATACCAGTGCCCTTGCCCAAGCAGAAAGCATATTGAACATCAAGATTGTATGTGTTCCTCATGCAATCTTACAAGGCTGTGATTTATGTAGATTGCACTTTCCATACTCCAGGCGTAGCTCGTCAATATGGTGTTTCTCAACCTCCATCATTGATTTCTCGGCCCCATCATCTTCGCTGTTTGAGCCATTGGAAGAGCTGTCAAAATGGAACTTCCTTCTGCTGTCGCTCTTTCCAGATCCTCGTTTCGCCGGAGTTTTGCCCTTTCCCTTTCTGCTCTTATTCTTCTTGTCCATCCAGTCCTTTAAGCCCTTCATGTACTGGTACAATATTAGCAATAAAGGCCATGATGCAGTATCATCAACTTACCTCAGGAGAAACAGTAATTGACACCTTGAATAGCTTCTTTTTCTCATTTTGCTTCGAGAGCACATCTTCACAGAGCCCATCCCAGTCATCTCCACAATTCAACAAAATAGGATTTTCCTTTGCAGGACTACCTTCAATCTTATAACCCAAAGGAGGCATTTCTTTTGCCTTGTCGCACCCAATGGCTTCATAGTTTATTTGCTTTACTTCAGAGTCGAAGTCAACCCAACGATTATCATACTCCTTCCGAGTCATTGTTCCATCATAGCAAGGAATCAGGAGAACAATCTCTGAAAGGGATTTCAATATTTTACTTTGCTGTGGTATGGAATAACTCACTTGTCGGGATGGGTTGTTGTGCTTTTGGGGTGGTCTTGCTCTTTGATGCAGTGGAAGTCTTTTTTGGAGCTTTGGTTGTAGAGGAGACAAGAGTTTTGCCTCTCTTCTGTTGCTTTCGAGTAGGCTGTACCATTTCATCATCTGAGGATGGCTCAAGCTGGTCCTCCTCAACCTCAACCTCTTCATCTTCAGTGTCATCTTCGAAGTCCTCATTGCAGTCTTTTGCAGTCAAATGGTTCATACTGCTGATGTTGGTAGAATGTGTATGTTGGGTGTTTTTCTGGAGTGCTTTGTTGTATCTGCTCCGGCTATTGCCCATTCACAAGATTGGTCTGGATGTAGTGTCAACCAGATCCGTCAGCTGCTCCATTACTGGGTCTCCATCATAGATTCCACTGTCAAGCAGTATAGATTTATTGATTTGCTTAAAAAGTACATGTGCATCTAGCTAAGGACTAGGAGATGATGGTCCTTGAATATATAAGAAAAGCCTTGAAATTTGAAGGATAGGTAGCTGCTGGAAGATAGGGCTCAGAAGATCAGCGGAATTTCCAGTGCAAACAAAAAAATCTCACGGCGCCCTAAGTTCTGCAAATAGCAGTAAACCACTTTTGGAAGCAATCCAACTTTTACCTGTTACTCTGTAGGGTATAGAGACGAATCCTACATTTCATTACGGACGCATAACTTCTATACTTCATGCAATCTATCTGAGTCGCATAGAAGGAATTCATCGGCAGTCTATCAAATGAGTATCTTTATGAGTATCATCTTCAGATAAGTTTGTGCAAGGATGGCTTTGATCTGTTCAACCGAAAGTCGGCAAATCAAAATTCCAGATATCATCAAAAGATGAAATTCTGCCGCGCCTGTGACCATCTCACTCCACACATCAAACTAACTCCGATGAATACTAGTGGCTCACCTACCAATGGACGCGCTATTGCCATTCAAATTGATGATGCAAATTCCGGGCGCCATGATCATGACGAGAATCAATACTTGAGCCTCATTCGACACGTCCTCGACACGGGCGACGTTCGCCCAGACCGCACAGGAACCGGCACTATCGCTCTTTTTGCTCCCCAAAATCTCCGTTTCTCCCTCTCAGACTCGACTCTACCTCTTCTCACCACGAAACGCACATTTTTACGCGGCATTATCGAAGAACTGCTCTGGTTCGTCCATGGCTGTACCGATTCCACGATCTTGTCGCAAAAAGGCGTCAAGATATGGGATGGAAACGGTTCGAAAGCCTTCTTGGAAGGCCGTGGACTGGGGCATAGGCGTGAAGGGGATTTGGGTCCTGTGTATGGATTCCAGTGGAGACATTTCGGCGCAGAGTACAAGGATTGCGACGGAGACTATACCGGACAAGGCGTTGATCAATTGCGTGAATGCATCCAGAAGATTAAAGAGAATCCCACTGATAGAAGAATAATCATGAGCGCTTGGAATCCCAAAGGTACGCGTTACGTTGCGTCTTTCACTTCCTCGCGTCTCAGAACAAGAACATCGCTTTAGACATACCACTTATGGCCCTTCCACCTTGTCACCTTCTCTGCCAGTTTTACGTTCATCTCCCTCCGACGAACAGCTCTCAGAAACCCAAGCTGTCATGCTTGATGTACCAAAGGTCCGCTGATCTTGGACTAGGGATCCCATTCAACATTGCGTCCTATGCTCTCCTCACGCATATGATTGCCCGAGTCACTGGTACTGATGCTCATGAGCTTATTATACAGCTTGGTGATGCTCACGTCTATCGCGATCATGTCGACGGTCTCGAGATACAGCTTACGCGTGAACCTAGGACATTCCCGAAGCTGAAATGGGCTAGGGAGGAGATCAACGATATAGAAGATTTCGTCTACGACGATTTCATAGTGGAAGGATATAACCCTCATCCTTCGATACCAATGAAGATGAGTGTCTGAAAGTCAGTTGAGCTCCATTGGTCTGAATTCAGTAAATTGACTATGTATACTTCGATGTATCTGTTTTTGTATGATCTTTGTACATCGTATTTGTGGACAATTACAGAGTGTCAAACAAGTTATCAGAAGGAGTAAGCGTCTGAGGAAGGAAGGTACATTTGTCTGCGAATAAACAATAATAAATGTATGCGTCTTTTCTACATAAAATATCGCTGGAAGTAACGACTTCCTAGGATTTGCGCGGAAAAAAATTGGAAGCAGTGTGCGGCCGGTAGTCGATGCTACCACAGAAGTTGAAATGATTTGCGTCGTCGCAGGTAGCGATTTCTTCAAAGGCGGTACTCAGTTTTTGCGGAATGCGAAGAATAGTGCTCGTAGTCAGCCTCTTCCTTGCAGTCGTGAGAAGCATGATTTTCATTGCTAATACTTGTAGTCAGTAGATGAGAGAACCCAGGGAGAAGTGAAAGCGCCGGATCAAGTGTTAACACGTCCTGTTGTTCGCGTGGGCACTTTGAAGGAAGAAACGCGTAACCATCTTCTTCTCTGCACCTATCAAGCTTAACGGCACTGTCGTGACTCGCAGGACGCAAGTAGCCTGGAAGTTCTGAAGATACTTCAGCTGGAACCAAGCCCTCAGCCTGGAAAGTATGTGAAAGTACGAGTCGTCGGCTTGAGGGCGTGTAGTTGGTGGTAACGTACTCGATGGAAGGCTCCCCATCGATCCCGTACGAGTCCTGTTGACCAAACCGCGTCTCATACGGTGGCATAAGATCTGGAGAACTATTACGTGGAGCGTCGTGGTCATTAGGGGTTTCGGTAGCGTCGAGTATCTTTTTAAGTTGGGGAGTCAATCTAGGACCGAGGGCGCGTAGGTAAGGATGCAAATAGTAAGGAATTGGCGGAACAGTTGGAGCTTCCGACGTTGCTTCGAACGATCTTTTGGTTCGACGCGCTCGAATGTGATTTGAGTTGGAAGTAATAGCTCCTTCAAGTTTTGTATCCATGTTCTCTTCAGTCGAATCGTCATTTAACGGGATTGTCAAGGAGGAATTAGCAAACAGGTGGATTGATGATTTGGATATAGTAGAGGGGTCAGGCCAGTCGTTCTGCCACTTGGGTCCCTTCGACATGATGCCAGAATGAGTTTAGGACCAAGGTACTTACGTGCATATATCGAACATCAGTGCCAAGCGCTCGAAGCTGCCTAAAGCGTCTGTTCGCCACGTGGTGCAGTAAATTCACAAACAGAGTCTTGTCAATTCGCGTCCAGCATGGCCGACTTTCTAACTTGTGAGCTTTACCTTGTTGGCTTTTTCCAGCTGAGAATGCTGATACTCTTATAGCTGGCAACGATGATATTGACTTTGATAGAGCTGCCTCAGCTTTCCCTGACATCTCCCTCGACGACATAGGTGACATGCCGGCTCTCCCAACTACCACGTCCCCAGCGGCTCCAGTGCCCAGCTCTTCCGGCTTTTCATTCGATGACTTTGACTCGCCCACACCTGCAGCTGCCCCGGTCAAGGTGACCGGAGATGACGATATTGAAAAGTTCGAAAGCGAGTTTCCAGATATTGACATACCTGTGAGTAGTTGTCTCGTTGGCGACAAAGGTTGTCGCACCTATGTTTCGAGAACGGAATACTGCTTCCCGAACATACTGTAAAAATACGTCCTGAATTCCAGCATTCGTCCTCTTCCTGTCGTTGCCCTTTCCACTCGCTCACTTTGTGCTTTAGTCATCTCCTCCAGTAATGATGCACCAAACTTCACAACCTTCTTTTGGCTCTGCCTTCGCCCCTATACCCCAACAATCCGCCTCTCTCTCAACGCCAACTATAGTTCCGGAAATCCCAGAGGAGGAGCCCGAAGTTATCAAGTAAGTTCCTTCTCACTAGGCAACCTTACACCTCTTTATAACCAATTCTTCCATCCAGAGAATGGCGCCGAAAACAGGCGGAAGAGATTTCTGCCCGTGACGAAGCTTCTCAAAGGCGCCGCAATGACAATATCGCAAAGGCAGAGAAGGCTATCGATGATTTCTATGAGAATTACGCCGCGAAGAAGGAAAGGAATATCCGGGAGAACAAGTGTGTTTCCATATATCCCCATCAAGGAAATCACTGACCCCCCATTACTAAAAGGGATGAAGAAGCTGATTATGTTCAGTCCCTCACCGAATCACTCTCCGCTGGCACGACTTGGGAGCGTATCTGCAATTTAATTGAACTCCAGAATTCTCAATCGAAAACCATCGCTCGCACTGGTGCTGGCACCACTGACATTACGAGGTTCAAGGAGGTGTTGTTGCGGCTCAAGAGGGAAGGTGATATGGCACCAGGAGCTGCTGGATATTGAGACCAATGCTTAAATTGAAAATATAGTGAACCTTCGCGGTAGAAGAATTTGTCACAGTCGTCTCATTCCCTCGAAGCCATGTTTACAAGATTTGTTTCTCCTAATGTCATCTTTCGTGTCTCTGCTCTACAAATTTCTTTTCAAGTGCTACACGAAAAACAGAAGAGCGAAATAATCGACTGAAAGTACGTTCCTGCGTCTAATCACAGAATGTAATTATGAGATCGACCTGGTATGAACAAAGCCGCATTCAGTGATCTAATATACATACAATCGAGAAAACAGGCTACTTACATTTGCAGCAAGACACACAATCGGAAAAGGAGAGATAATACCAGTGTCACCTGGACAGCCCGGAATTGTACCTGGGAAGTCAACATGAATGAAAAACCAGACATCATGGGAAGCTCAACGCACAGTCCCAGCCTTCTCCATCGCAGCCGTTGAAATAGCTTGAACGAACTTCAACGAAAGGATTCAAAATCAAAGATTCAAACTTACGCAAATCCGGTCGGGATAGAATATGAAGACCTGACGAAATTTCAATCACAATGAACGTATTATTGTTTTGCGAGCTCACAGATTGAAAGTCGTGCTCGAGCCACTGTTGGCCAGCGTGGTCTCGACGACGGTGCATCCTTCACCATTAGTACCACAATTGCCTGAAGGAATAAGGATGTTGAGATTTTGCGGCGCATTGTGGAATCTCACCTGCGTCGAGGTAGCTAAAATGAAATAACAATGAAGTTGAACGTTCCAGTCTTCCCAACTATATTGAGATATACTCTATACTCACGCAATAGCAGAGAATGGGCCATTGATAGTAAATGACGCTCCTGTAGAAAGAGTGACTCCGTTCTGCTTCAGAAGAGGCTGGAAACAAAATCACTTGAGATTCTCTCAAACATGGGAAGAAAGCAGTGAAGTACCGTCCCAATGTCACAACTTCGAACAAGTAGCAAATGTTTATCAAAAAAGACATTTGGGAAGAGGGCGAATCTCACCGACTCACTCATTTAAGAACTTCACTGTGTGGTTTTCGGCCTTTACACCTGCAGCAAGGATAGCAGAAGAAGCAGCGATGTTGAGAAGAAGCCGGAGCATTTGAGCAGTAGTTCTGTCAGTATGTTTCGATCCAGTTCTTATACCCTGAAGCAAGACCCGTATTTGTCGCAACTGAACACCATCATTGATCTTGCCGGACCAACTCTACAAGGGATTCAACGGATCTTGTTCAGAAGGTACTTGCATTTGAATATCATTTCGTTAGTTCAGAGTAGAATCCTGTAGAACATTGAACTCGGGCCTTTGAAGTCGACGAGGTCTGTTTCACCTTTTTTCAAGAATAATGAACATTGGTCCAGCTTGAAAGACCAAGTCATGGTATATTTCCTACTATCTCTGCCGAGGTTGAAGAATTGTGAAGACAAGTCTGTACAAGAAGGTACAAGAGCTAGCCCCTGGGCCGGAGCAGATGAGTCAGAGCTACTACAGTACATCTGTCACCAAAATACTGTCACATGGTCGCTATTGCAAGTTGCACCTGTACAGCTATTCCCACTATCACGTGCTTTTGTACCAAAATTATCCACGAGCTCATTGAATAACTTTTTCATCGTCGCCGCAAGTAATGGCCTCAAGACCCACCGTCAATGTCCGATCTGCCTCTGGAGGTAAACATCATCCCTGTGCATCCGAAACTTTCGCTAAAACTACTTGCAGAGGCTTCAACCTCTCTTCCTTTACCTGCGGTCCTTAC
This sequence comes from Lentinula novae-zelandiae, assembly GCA_027921425.1. Lineage (NCBI taxonomy): Eukaryota > Fungi > Basidiomycota > Agaricomycetes > Agaricales > Omphalotaceae > Lentinula > Lentinula novae-zelandiae. The sequence goes on along the minus strand of MU823708.1, from coordinate 15,016 downwards.
CGCCCCGATTCGACTCGATGTCGTTTCGCAAGTCCACAGTGAGCGGATTCCTAGACTGATTACATTTGTAGCTCTGATGTATATTTTTTAGAAAGTCTAGCCAAGAACAAAAGACAGGCATACGCTGTGAGCGAAAAAGCGGGACACCAGACTTCCGCCGAGTCTTGGGGGACGGGTCGTGCTGTCGCACGTATTCCCCGTGTTGGTGGTGGGGGAACGCACCGCTCTGGCCAGGTGCATAGCTATGCTATTTTCCCAACTAATACCGACGCTTATGTGTTATTCCTCAGGCTGCTTTCGGTAACATGTGCCGTGGTGGACGTATGTTTGCCCCTACTAAAACCTGGCGCAAGTGGCATGTCAAGGTCAACCAGAATCAACGTCGTTTCGCGACTGTCTCTGCCCTTGCTGCTTCCGCCCTTCCTTCTCTCGTTCTTGCTCGTGGTCACCGCATCGAGCAAATTGAAGAAGTCCCTCTTGTCATTACCTCTGAGGCGGAATCTTTCAAGAAGACCAAGGAAGCTGTTACTTTGCTCAAGGGTCTCCACGCCTACCAGGATGTTGTGAAAGTTTCCAACTCTCGTAAACTCCGTGCAGGAAAGGGTAAACTGAGGAATCGTCGACACCGTCAGCGACGTGGTCCTCTTGTTGTTTACAATGAGGACAACGGCATTGTAAAAGCTTTCCGTAATCTACCTGGTGTCGAGGTCGTGAACGTCAGGAGATTGAACCTCCTCCAACTCGCACCTGGGGGTCATCTTGGCCGTTTCGTCATTTGGACTGAAGGTGCATTTGGGCTGCTTGACGAAGTATTTGGAACTTTTGACAAGGCTTCTGTTCACAAAAAGGATTACGTGTAAGTGATTTCATTGTCATAGATATTCTATGTTTACTCATTCGTCCCTTTGATAAACAAACAGGTTGCCTACCGCCAAAATCTCCAATCCCGACGTTACTCGTCTTATCAACTCTACCGAGATTCAGTCCATTGTCCGTCCTGCCGGTCAGAAGACTCAGAAACGTCCATGGACCCAGAAGAAGAACCCTCTTCGTAACAAGGCCGTCCTATTCCGCCTCAATCCCTACGCCAAGACCATTCGCAGGCATGAACTGCGTAAGTATCAAACTGAGCTCCTGTTGTTCCTTCACTTAACAGATTTTATCCTCAGTCAAACAAGAGCGTCTGAAGCAAAAGCCCGTTAAGAAGGTTCAGGCTTCCGCTGCAGGCGACGCTTTCCTTTCCACCCTGCACGCTCCCTAAACCATCTGGTGGTAGTTTGAAATATGTTCATGTTCTTTGCTTATGTCCCCATGTATTCAATTTATGGTCGACTGTCGTATTCGGTGAAATTAGCGCAAGAAAAAAAATTCTATTCGAATTGTCTTTCTAAGTAATCCCGAATCATAGCCTGAAGTTCTCGGCGAGCTGGTAATGGGAGCCCTTGAAAAAATGAAGAATTCAATTGTTTATCATTATTGAAGATCAACCTGTATTATGCATACCTACGTGTCCTGCTTTGGACAATGCTTCAAAAAGAGTTTGGAAGGACAACTGATCCATCTCACCAGCTTGCTCTTCAGTATGTCATCAGTTTCACAACCAGGATGTTACGGGATTCTAAAAAGCACTCACCGACACCTTTGTGTTTAATGTCGTCCAGCCATCCACTTTCATTCAACTTCGGACTGATCGTAGCTTTCATCCTGAATTAGGATGAGATGTTTGCATAGTTGTAAATAGGATATACGAACCGCTCCCATTCGCCACTTTCTACAAGGCGAAGTCTGATTTTTCGATAGAAACCATCCACGTCCGACATGGAAGTTAAGAACAGTCAGGCCAGACAGACGCTGACGAATTACGTGCTTGATGGGAAACCTCGATAGATTTTTGCTCTGCAAAAATTCATCTTTAATGATCGTGCTTCCTATGTAGAGGGCACCAAGCTCAGTAGGTGACGGTGACGTTCAAAGCTGAGAACTCTGAAGTATATTTACCGTATATTAAACATGTTGTGAGATGAAATTCCGAATCGGAACATTATATGGAGATGAAGGTGAATCCGGGTCGTAAGTAATGAGAGGTAATGTGTACAGCGTAACTAATGAGGGTATATATTTACAAACGGACGAATACCCTAAACAATGGCGAGAAATAATCCGTACCCATTGTTAATAGATCGGAAAATAAATATATGCAAAATTCAGAGTTAAAAACAGATATGTTAGAATGCATAGCGATGACTGACGAAAGATGTGCAAACAGGCCGATCAGGAGAAGTAGCAGCAAGATTATGACCACCAACCCTCCTCGTCTACAGTAGGTGCCAGGGACACTGTACTGGGCGTCGGTGAAGCGACGGATGATCTAGCGTATTGTAAAGGCGGACGAGAATGGCCACGGCTCAGAGTTTGTGGGTACCTTCCTGACGGTGCGTACACAGTATTCTTGATCCCGGAGTGCCCATTCCTTGCTGGGGTAGCTGATGGCGCATGAATAGAGTCCCACACCGATGTCGAATTATGGGGAGGTGTGATGCTTCCAGTACTTGGACTGCGACCATTAGGCGTTATGGATCGATCAATAAACACAGTGCTTGAACGAGAATCCGGTCGAGATGATGAATAAACAGATCCATTAGAGGCTTTGGAATGAGAACCTGGCATAGGATTCCTGAGAGCGACCCGGGCCTTTTCCAGTTCGACTTGCAATTTCCTGGTCTTGGTTTCCAAGGCAGATACTTCATCACGAAGCCTGGTCTCGCGATCCTTGTTTTCAAAGCGTCAGATTCTAGTTTTGAGCCATAGAGCAGATCATAAAATGTTGGCTGACCTTTGCTAGACGTTCGTCTGCCTCTCGATCCTCAAGTTGCATTTTGACTACCAAGAAATCGGCATCAAGCTGTGAGTGCGTCTGCTCAGCCTGCTCTAACTGCGTTGTCGTTCGTTCCAGCTTAGCTTCGCTTTCTTTTGCCCGTTTTTCCCACTCTGATGCTCGTGCTTGAGTTTGAGCAAGGCTCTGCTTCACAGAAATAGCAGCCTTTTCTGAAGCCACAGTGCGGTTCTCTTGTTCTTTGTATCGCTTCTGCAGAGCGGCGTGTTCTCCTTCCAGTATTCTGCTACGATCCCGAGCACGACGCAGCTCATTCAACTCTTCATTGTCTGCCTGACCGATTAAATTGGTGAGATGCTCTATTTGTTCCGAGGCGCGCCGCAAATCATCCCAATGTTTCTGTTGAGTGGATAATTGTTCGTATTGCTTCTGCAGCGAAGAATAAGAGTGCTCGGCGTTCTCCTTATCTCGTGCAGCAAAGGTGACCTTAAGCTCCAGGGAGTCGACCTTGTAAGAATTCGCCGTTAGTCAAGACCAGTTGGAAAATATGAATCGGGATTATCTACGTACCTTGACCTTTAAACCTTGTCTTTCGGCTATTAGCTCCGCGTTAGCCTTTTCTAAGGCTGCGATTCTATCCATGTTGACTTGTGTGGCAACGTCAGACGCTTGAAGCCTTCCCAATGCTTTCGCGAGGGCTTCTTCAAGATTGACATTCTTGCCTTCTACGTGGGCAATATCAGTGGTTCTAAGATCTACTGTAGCCTGTAACTCCTTCGCTTGTGTCTTGAGTCGCTCGCGGTCAGCCTCGAGGATATTGACTTTCTCGTTAAGCATATCCTTTTCAACACGTATCTGTCCATGAGCACCGCGAGCCTTGTGCAACTGGACCTGAAGGTCTGTATTCGATTTACGCAAATCTTCCAGTTCATGCCTGGTTTGATCCCGAGTGAGAAGAATATCGGAATGAGAGGTTTGGATAACTGTGATGGCGGCGGAAATTGATTCGGGAAGTGCGGACACTCTAGAAAGGACATCTTTCGAAAGCTGCAGTACTTCTGTACTATGGCCAGCAAGACTTTGTTGATTCGAAGCAATGTCACTGAGTGTGTTATTGATGTTGACAATACTTTGGTCGGAAACCATCCGTTTTTCACTTGAAGCTTCAAGTATCTGCGTTTCTATGGCTGCGTTAACCTGGGCAGGAAGAGCACCGATGAGCTCCACTAAACGCTGATAGGAACTAGAGAGATCCGATTGTTGCCCAGATAACGACTTCTGCCCGTCCGCGATGTGAGACAGGTTTTCAGCCCAAGGATCAAAGAGTCGTGATACCGTCTCTGTTATTTTACTGGTAATAGTGTCGACATTGAACGACTTGTCCCGGACAGCAAGGCGAGAATCAAGCCTCTCCACCACAAGATCCGCAACCTGCTCTTTAATTTCAAACGCATCGATGGGTGCAATCGCTCTTCGTACTTCGGTGGTCAACTGTAAAGCAATGGCATCGGTATCGGGTGCAGCACTGGAATATTGTTGTAGAATGGGCAGAAGGACAGGTAGTAGGCGGTCAACTATAAGACCAGCTGTCTCTCTCTTGTCCGATGCAAGATCAATGATCTGCGAAATATGTGGTTTAACCGCCTGGGTGAGTTTACTGGTCAGGAAATCATAATCCACGATTTCTGGGCGAATCGCATTGAAAGCCGGGTTCAAAGCAGAAACGATGGCATCAACGAGCTGATCATGCTCTCTTGAAGGTGCCCCACGAGTGATCGTTTCAAGGCGTGTAGAAAGCTCCGAGATAGCTTCAACTACTGCGATAATCGTACGAGAGGAGTAATGTTCAAAAGCCTTGGTAAGGTCGGGCTGAGGAGCACTGTCTGGTTCTGTAAGACCGCGGGAATGAGTTTGGGATTGAAAAGTGTTCAATTCCCTAGTTATCAAGTCCAAGATCTTTGTATGACCTTGTTCCACGACGTCTTTTATCAACTCGAAATCCAATTCACCTCGAGCATCGAGGTGTGTTTCATCCAATCCTCGAGCTGCGCTATCCGTCAGCTGAGTTCGGAACAAGGAGACCACATCCGAAATCATCTCCTCAGCCTTCAGAGTAAGACCTTGTTGTTGGAAGCTAGTATTAGATATCGCGGTCTTCAGGTCGCGAAACAAGGCAGTCAATTTTTGGTCAAGCAAGTTCTCAAGTCTGTCCTCGTGGCGTCTCATTTCTAGACGGGCATGTAGATCTTTCGCCACTGGGCCTGCAAGCGAAGACACTTCTGACATGGATTCCAACGAGGAATTCGGTGACCGCCTCTCGTAGCGCAAATTTTCTATGTTGTCTGGTAATGAAGATCTCCTTCTAGCATGGGCTTGCTGTAAAGATGTGGTTGCAAATACATCCTCCTATGAAAACATTAGACTTAGTTCAAACAGAAGGCAACCATGCACTGACAGTAGGAGAAGGAATGAACTTTGCTGGATCTGTGACCAGCCTTGGTCTCGAAATCTTATGTGAGATCGCAGGCATGTCAACACCCAAATCATCCAGTGATGGCCTACTTCCTTGCTCATAGAACTCCCGCTCTATTTCTCGTTCAACCTCGCGGCCAAATTCCCTTGTTCTTTGCTCGCGCGAACTAAGTCGTGAACGGACGGTAGGACGTGTACGCTCATCAGTGGAGTTGGAATTTGAATGGTTGGCGAGAGCTTTGAAAAGACCCGCGGGAACTGTGTTGTTCGAGATAGTTTGTTTAAATGTTAACGGAATTGGAGCACGTTTCGATTTCGTAGACGCAGGAAGAGAAAACACATCTTCAACACCAATGTTGGCATTGTTCTCTTTGTCTTCGTCATCCGAGTCCTCTTGGTCCTCCTTCGGTGATGTCTCCTTTTCACTAGCAAGTCCACCGATATGAGGTAAAGTTCCGACGGCATTTGAAAACCCGGCAAAAGTAAATGGCTCTGCGCTTGAATTAAGGCTTGCTGAAACTTTGCTGCCACTGGTACGTGCGCTTTGCCCGCGACCGTGATGATTTCTTCTGGGAGAAGGAGGTACGCCGATTCTAAGACTAGCAGGAGAGCCAAAATTGGACGGGAACCGGAACGAAGCCATACTATCACCTTCCACAAGCTCAGTATCAGACCCGGACGGTGAATGATCCCGACGCTGGCGCTTTTCCCGTCCTTGCACCTTAAAGGGTGACCCTTCAGCCACGTTCAAGACGAACTCTTTAATTGCAGTGTCTGGACCAGCATGAAGAGCTGCAGATGGCAATGGCAACGGTCTTCCGTCTGTTTGATGTTGAGGTTCGGGGAAGCCAGGAGTAGGCATCGGGAATACTGGAGGTACTGGAAGAACAACGCTCGGGGCAGGAAAAGGCGCTCTGAAGGAAAACCCGCCGCCAGGTTTGAATTCAGCTGCAGAAGCATTCAACTTAGATGCAAAGCTCGCACTATTTGAGGAAGAAGGGATACGAGAGTGAGACACGACTGGCGCATTTGGAGCCACACCACTGAAAGAAAATCCTGGATTGTTGCCCCCACGAGCTCCGAACATGAACGGTTTAGCATTAGGATTGAGGTTCACTTTGGTAGGTTGGGCATCCTCATTGGCGCCAACAGAAGCAACACGAGAATGGGCTCTGGCAGGATCATGAACTGAATGAATCCCACTTTGTGAGCTGGGACCTCGAGAGTGATGGCTTGGAAGAGGTGGAAGAGGCCGGGAAGTGGAACTACCTGAAGGAGGATATCTCAGATCCAAGCCAAGATATCTACCATGTTCTTCCTCTGAGGGGTTGGATATGACATCGTCTTCATGAGGATGCATAAGACGAGGTACTATAAGGGTATTTTCGGGAGGTCGAGGGAAATGGGGTAACTTTCGTGGTTGTTCAGAACGGGGTACCACACTACGTCTTCGCAAACGTGCGTCAACCCGCGATTGCCTTGCTCGTTCCTCATCTGAAGGATTGGACCATTCGCCAATGCTCTAGGAAATCGGTGCGTTCAGTAACGGAAAAACATGATGGCAAAAAATTCCCACCTCGTCATCACTATCTTCTTCGTCGTCAACATGACCATACCCATCTACATCTTCACTACCTGTCCACTCCTCTAATTCCTTATCCTTAGGAGGTATATTAAGAGGAATCTGGCCTCTTCCGACTCCAAAAGTGCCGGTCCCTATCGCAGTGGCGAGACCTAAAGATCCACTGTCAGAAGTAGAACGCATTTCTGCCAGCCGCTCATTCAAGCCATCCGCAACGAGACCACCAAACGAGCGTAGAGATAATGCAGCCGAAAGATGGGAAGTATGTCGAGAGTGATGTCGGGACTGCGATGCGGTCAACAGTCCATTACTCTCCATTTCCTCGCGTTCCCCTTCTTCCAAGCTTCTTTCGTCTCTATTGTCGTCCTCCTCTTCCTCAAGTTGCGATAGCACCTTCTGCTGATCTGTTGTATCTCTATGTTGAGCCCAGCTCGGTATTTTGAGTTCGTCATCTTCGACGTCCTCCGATTCTTCCTCCGCTTCCTCTGGAATATCTAAGCCAAACCCTCTGGCAAAATCGGGACGCGAGTCAGTCCTGACCGCGCTCAAAGGAGGGACTAGCGCAGAGGGATCGCTCGAAACAAGGGTAGACATCAATACAGGCTTCCGTCCTTGAGGAGCATGTATATTCGAATCCGAAGCGGAATCAACTTCAGGCAGCGAAGGGCTGACGCTACCTCTGATTGTGTTTTGATCGTTTCCAAGTACCGCGTTCGGTCCGAATGGATTGGAAGTTGCACCGGTGCTAGGGGTTCTGAAAAATCCGGGACTCAAGCTGACCCCGGCTGAAGGAGGTTGAACGAGCGATAACGAATGTCCGTGTCGATTCGTGATGAAGCGTGGTATATGTGCACTGTTAGTAGGACTTGGGGAAAGGCCACTTGCGCTGTGCGGCGGATTCAGGAATGAGGGTTGAGGGGAAGTGGACAGGGTATTTCCAAGAGAAGACGACTGTTGTGCTAGCTGTAATTTGTTGAGCTTGAAGAACAGCAGCGCAGGGTCTGCCGGAGAAGAAACCTAGATTAGAAGAGAATTATCAGTCGATTGAAGATAGCGGAACGAGAGGGATCAAAAAAGATCGCAGTCACGGGGTGCGGATTGTGTGGCGTCGGAAAGTAAATTGATGATCCAGTCCTCATGAACGAATAACTTGAACAGCAGTAGTATTTGACAAAAAGAAGAGAAACATTGAAGCCACGTGTAGCACGAGTAAACGCGAGGGGGGGACAGAATTGAACCACATACAGATGCAGCTCTTCCATGAAGAGCATAAGGTTGCACAAACGAGCTAGCACTAGAGCTCCCGCCGCGTTCCACACCAAGTTGCTCTAATTTCTGTTCGATAGCAGCGTGTTTAAGTCTTTCCCAAGCGATCTAATACGTTGATTAGGTCAAAAATGGAATACGACAGAACGAACGATAAGCACCTTTCCAGGTAAAAAGACATCAACGGTGGGGGGTATTAGATGTCTAAAGTCCTCCGGAGGAAACTCTTCGCAGGTCATGAGTTCTGGGTACCAGAGTTCCGTGATATCAACAACCTCCTCCGGTTTCAAAGGCACTCTGGCAAATTCTGCCTTTATAGCTGGAACACCTTCCTCGTCTGACGGTATTGTTTCTTTCGGCAGATTGACAATATGTTTCTTCACTTTGACTGTAGGTGCGGAATTTGGAGGGGGGCCGAGAGGCGTAGTGGAACCACTAACACCGCTAGAAATAACACCGCTCGAAGGAGGAGGATTTGGGCTAAGTTTTCTCTGTGGCCCTCCTAGAACAGCTTTGGGGGGGCCACCGATACTCAGTTGGCGCCTATTTCGGTTTGGAAATGGATTGTGAGGAGCTGGCATGCCAACAGGAAATCCAGCCGTGGACTGCCTTGGAAAGTGACCACCCATGGGAGTAATAGGGAACCCGTTCGGCGGATGTATTCCGGCAGCAGCGAGCTGGGCCACGCTTCCCATATTCCCCATGTTGAAATTCATGCTCTGTTGGCCAACTCTATGACCCATTCTACCGGGCGCGCCAGGTGGTATCATCTGGACTGGGTTGAAAAATGGTTGCATGGGAGTCTGCATAGCGCCGTGACCGGGTAGGGGCAACGGTGGATGGAAGCCTTGTTGTAAAGAGGTGGGCAACGCAGGAGAATAAAGAGGATGCATCCCTGGTTGTTGTAAGGCAAGAGAAGCGGGTACAGGGGGAATATTCAAGCGAGGCAGGTCACCTCGCTGACGTTGTATCGACGCTGCCATTGTGTTGAAGCCCGAAGACGGCAAAGTCAAAATGTAAGTCGGAGAGAGGACTGTTGCCCAAAGAATAGAGAGAAGAACACTAGCAGGTATATAATCCTACCAGAGCTATTTCTCTAGAGCAAAGACGCTCGCAGAAGAAACGTCGGCAAAAGATTCAGAATTCTCAATGCCAGATTTGCCACGTGCGATCACGGACTTGAAATGGAACTTTTTGCAACGGGTTGAGCAAGTCAAGTCAAAAGAGTACTAGTATCATATTCAGAACGCTACATCTCAAGTTCTAGAGCTACGTGAACAAAAGTACAACGGATATACAGGAATATATGACATGGATAGCTGCACAAAGTACAACGACAGTTAGTAACCCAGGGCGTATCTTACAACACCTTGGCGCGAAGCTGCACAACTCTTTAAGTTTTTCCTTTGGGTGCGGTCTTGCTGAACAATTTGGCTTTCTCAATAGCGGCGTTACCTGACATACGGCATATCAGACAACAATCAAGATGCACGAGATTTTCAAACGTACTGGCTTTTACCAGATTCTTCTTATAATCCACGATCGAAATATCGTCCTTAGTCAAATTCCGAATTTTCTTGTCTGAAACCTCCCAGAGCTCCTGGGCAACCTGAGAGATAAGACCTACATAGCGGGATGGCAAACATCAGTTCCGTTCTCCTGACTATATCACCCACGTACGGAAATCGTGCGAGACAATGACAACTCCACCCTCAAACTCGTTTATTGCTTTCGCAAGAGCATCGATCGACTCCATATCCAAATGGTTGGTAGGTTCATCTAGGACAGCGTTTAATCTTGAATCATAGTTCCACTGAAAAGCTGCCTACCCAACAACAAAATGTGTGGATGTTCCATGGCCAGTTGAGCGAATACAACACTATAATGGACTTGTCAACATTAACCGATAACCAGGAAAAAAGAAACCTTACCGATTCCGGAGACCATCACTCAACTGCTTGATAGGTGAGACTTGGTGAGTTCCGCTAAGCCCAAATCGACCCAGCTGGGCTCGCCAGGCTTGAGTATCTTTCTCGGGGAATTTTTCGGAGAATAGAGATTGGAAATATTCTGAATAGATAGGATTCTGAGAATGGGGGGAAACACGGGGAACAGATAACATACCAATGGGAGACTTGTCATACGGTAACTGGTCTGCCGAGTGCTGTGAGTACTTGGCGAGCTTCAGGGCAGTGTGCTTAGAGACAGTGCCTTCAACAGGCTACGATTCTTTGATTGAATGATATATACTTATTCGAGAAGAAATGAAACGAACCTGTAGAGCACCAGTAATTAGATGCAGCAAGGTGGATTTTCCAGCTCCATTGGCACCGAGAATGGCTATGCGGGAATCCATGCTGGATAACCGAAAGGAACTTGATTATTATAGACGCATACCGCCGACGATTGAAAGACGAACTCAATACCGAAGCTCAGGTTTTGATACAAGTAATCCGCCTTCTTCCCTGAGTATGAAAATGCCACCTCGTCGAAGGCAATGATAGGCGGAGGTAGTTTGCGCACATCCTCAAAATTGAAGCTGAGTTGCTTTGCTGTAAAATAAGAAAAAAAATGATTAAACATATGTTCCCGGAGAATCGACCCGGACATACGGGCTTCAATCTTTTCCACCAAACCAGCCGCCTCCATCTTGTCGAGAATCTTCTGCTTCGACTTGGCTTGTCGCACAAGATTTGCGTATGTACCAGCGGAAGCAATGAACCTAGAATCGATGAATAAACCGACGAAGAGCGCCTCGGAAGCGGAATGTACTTCTTGATATGTTGTATCTCATCTTGTTGTTTATTGTATGCCTTTATCTGATTGACTTCATTTTCCTGCTTCGTACGAACGTAGGTGGTATAGTTTCCTGTGTAGTAAACCTAGAAAGGATGGTGAGAAAACAATACGAGTAGATGAATCAGCATCACACACGAGTTTTTTCTTGAATGTGAGATCCATAACATTCGTGCAAACGCTATCCATGAAGTCCTGTGCGAAACCATTTAGCGGAAGGATGAATGGAGAAGATACGAAAACCGTACTTGAGAGTGAGACGTGATGACTAGAATGTGGTTGTACGTTGACAGATAAGCCTCCAACCATACTACAGCTCCAAGATCCAGATGATTGGTGGGCTCATCGAGCAATAGAAGATGTGGTTTGACGAACAATGCTCGAGCAAGAGCCACTCTCATTCTCCAACCACCACTCATGTCTTTTGTAGCCTTCTTCATCATTTCTTGACCGAAACCCAAACCATGAAGAATGCTCGCCGCTTTCGTCTCGAATGTTGAAGGATCAAGCTCCTCTAGTTCTTCGTAAGCCGCATCTAACGCAAGTTCCGCGTCTGGATCATCAGATACTGATAGCTCCTCGATGTATTTTTCAAGTTTTTCGACTTTTGCTTTTGCGGATGCTACGATGAACTCGACAGCGTTAACATTCGAGGGTTCGACTTCTCCACGAACGAGGTAAATATCAATGTGCTGAGGGATCTCGATGTCACGTTCGGCAATAGATTGAAGGAAGGTTGACTGCGATTTTACACATTAGCAGATGCCGAAATGTTCGGATATTCAGCAGGATACCTTTCCAGACCCGTTTTCACCTAATAATCCATACCGTTGGCCGTAATTGAGTGCGATTTCAGCACCTTCAATCAGCAGTCTTCCGTGAAAACTCAGTGTATACTGATCGATCTTGATGTCCCGAGCTTTCACATCGGAGACGAGCACACCAGAAGCGCTTCTATCAGTTGCAATCTTCAATTTGGCCATATTGGTGAGGTCCTCTGAGGACGTCGCAGCACTGACGCTGGTCATCGGTGTGTTGACACCTGTAGATCCATTAACGCTGCCTGTGGGGGTAGACGTAGATGTAGATGCATCCCCAACACCGGCGGCTTTTTTTGCAGCCTTCTCTGCAAGTCTTTTTTGCTTCGACGCGGAGGGAGCCATTGCGATTAGAAAATGATTATAGATCTATGCCGAGGAGGTTGAAAGGTTCAAGAATCTATAGCCCTAAACCAGAGAGCGGAATGTGAATCGATGAAGACGGGATTAAGAGCAAAATTTCAAGTCACAAGAGATGATGTCGCATTTCACGACCCTCACGTGCACTTATATTTTGCGACTCCGCAGAGTCCCTTCCCCTCCCCGATGCTTCAATTCAAAATAGAGGCTGAGCGCTGGCGCTGAGTAGCAGCCATAGCCTTAAGACTTTGGGGCCAGTGCAGCATCGTCGGGCTTTCTAAATGTGTCGCCACCAGCGTCCAATTATTGACTTGCCCCGATCCACCTGGCAGTGGAAAGCCAACTTGCGGTAACCCTCCAGTGCAATTCGAACACTATGTTCACCTATCTACATACCTACCAGCCATGGATCCTGATATGAATCGGGAAACATTCGAACATTTTTGAGCTTTACGCCGCCAGGTTCAGGGGCTGTGTGTTTCGCCTGTTTTGTGGATTATGGGCGCTGTCATTGTATTCTATACACTCCGATATAAATTCCATGTAGGTATTCCCATTCTTCTCTCATTCTTCCTCGACTTCCTGCATTATGAGACTTGGGTATTCTTTGCCTAGTGGACTCATTTTCCTGTCATCTACAATTTTCTCTGTGGACGCAATATCTTTCGATGTTGCGGGAAGAGCTCGTGCTTCTAACCCTGTCTTTCACAAACGTGACTCTATCCCAAACTCTTCCAATGGGAGTACTTCGTTGGAGGATTTATTGGATACTATCTATTTTTGCAACTTAACTCTTGGTGGAGCACCATTTGAGGTTTCGATCGACACTGGAAGGTAATTTTCTGATAAAGTCAAAGGTGCTCTCATATTTATACTAAAGCCACTTCCGGCTCCTCAGTGCGGATCTGTGGATTGTTGGCACAGTTCCTGCAGCACATAACACATCTGTTCATGCAAATTTGACCTATGGTCAAGGTTCAGTCGCAGGTTCGTCATCCTTTCATTCGAGCTTCAACTTGGATTGATTCCCGGTGACATTAGGGTTCATAAATACTGCAGCGCTCGTATTTGACGATTTCGAAATCGCAGATCAAGCTTACAGTTCGTGAATTCCATATTTCGCAGTTGGTAGACTTCACAAAATCTCTATTATCAGTTCACGCGGATTCCGTCATTCAAATGATCCAGGATGTACCAGGAACAGGGTTGATCGGCCTGGGGCCTTCTAAGGGGTCCGCAATTTTGGGGCTGTTGAACTCGAGCGCGGGGGACCCACCGCTCGACCGTATTTTCGAACAGAACACAAGCACCCCAAATATATTGACCATCCTTCTGTCTCGTAACGAAGAAAATTCCACAGTCCCAGAGATGAGCAATCAGCTGGTGCCTCTCCTCGAGGACCAGCCCGGGCAGATCACCATTGGTGAAGTCATTGAGGGAAACGAGGAAGTGGCAGAACAACCCAAATTGCCCGCATTAGTAGATGGCTCTGGTCTCAATCAACATTGGATGACTCTGCTAGACTCCAATGGTATTATCGGCCCTGATGGAAACAGAATCAATACTACTTCATTGAAATCTAATTTAACTGAAGGCAAGAGCGACCAACTTCGCGTTGTTTTCGACAGTGGCTTTAGTTTTCCTCAGGTATGTTTATTTGATGGTATGTTTTCGCAGCCTGCAAATCATCACCTTTAGGTACCAGCTGGCATTGCCGATGATTTCTACGGCCGTGTACCGGGAGCATTCTTCAACGAAACCATCGCATACTGGCAGGTTCCTTGCAGCTACGAATTGAACATCTCATTCATCTTTGCAAGCGTCGAATATCCTATCCATCCTTTGGACATGACTGCCTTCAATGGTGTGGATGAAACGACTGGGGAGGATGTCTGTTTGGGATGGGTTAGTAATCTAGTGTTTTTACCGCTAAGATAATGAACGCTCATCCATCGATACTAGTTCCAACCAATCGCAGACAATATCCTTAGTGACCCTAATTTTGGGTCATTCGACGTTATCCTGGGTGCAGCATTTTGTGAGTTCTTTGATATGTATGACTAACCAGAAATATCTGAGGAGATTTTTTCCTTTTAGTACGAAATGCCTACCTTCTCATCAATTTCGGAGATTTTGTAGATGGCTCGAACTCATCTGTCGCAGACCCTTTTATTCAACTGTTTTCAACTGTCAACCGTACCGCAGCTCACCTCGATTTTGTTAACGTCCGTCTCGGGGGCAAAGATACGACAAGCATGCAGGATCCACTTCTTTCTGTCAGCGAAGCACAGTCTTCCTCATCGAATTTAGCCGCCGCACTTTCAGACAGCTCTGAAAATGACGAACCGGTTTATAAAAAGACCTGGTTCATTGTCGTCGTTAGCATTGCAGGGGCCATCATACTCGCTGCTATAGGATGGTCCATTTACAGTCTTACGCGACGCAGTCGGCGAAGTAATGTTCGATCGGAAAGTGCCTTTATACCTCCAATGGGGTCTTACAAGCCGCTTGTTATGAAAGAGGATGGTGACAGTATCGTAGGACCTGCAGTTGGCCAGTATAGTCACCGGTTATTTCGTGACCCATATTCAGATGAACCATAGGTTCGATGTTGGTAACGCTACAGTCTCTTTTAGACTCATAATTGCATGTCATGAAATTTATTGCTCTGTATTTATGTACAGTTGTTTCATTTCACATACATATGTATGACTTTATGAGTCCAAAGAGATGATACAGGCCAGTTCTGATGATAAGCCATCTGAGACCTTCAATCAACAAACCCACCACCCTCCTTACAGCTGGTTGCAGTACCGAAGGCGCGCCAAGATATTTGCCGAAATTCGCCGGATTTTATGAATCTGTCGAGGTCTATCTTCCAACATAGAT